>ML781752.1:1275329-1285687 GCA_009831015.1 Picea engelmannii | reverse complement strand
GGATAACTCAATCCACAAAGCGTCTTCCTATGAGGGCTTTCACCATAAGGGGACCACTTTGGAGTTCATCCATTTGTGCACCTTATCAATCATGATAAGACAATAATGAGTCATCTATACATTTTTCCAACAATGCATCATATGTGAATGGAACCACATCGATCCATCTTCATCATGTATCAATGACAACTCATTGATCCATCTTCATCTATGGATTCTCATCAAGGACAATACATATTATATTACATAAATCATCAATCAATCAATCCTTTGATATCAATAAATCACTTGACATCAATCAATGACATCAATCAATCAAACCATTTGCATCAATGACAACATGATCCAACAGGACTTCCATATAGAGATCAGGTCAAGGAGAAGAGAGAACAAAGGAAAACACAAGTGGGTTTCATTAGAGAAAAGCCACAGGAAAGGGTCGAGTTGTACATATTTTTTTGTACATTCCTTGAGGTTGTGTATGTGAGTTTCAGTGGAGACATGTGCATATATGTGGGTTTTCTTAAGGAAAGGTTTCTACACCTTGAAAATCATACCATATCTAGGTTGTATAACAAAGAAGACTTTGACAGGTTTCTTTGCATTTGTATTTCTCTCAGTGGGACATTATCCCTATTATGAAAGCCCTTATTTTATCATACTAAAATCATCTCAACATTGGTTTTCCCTCCAAGTTTTTTCTAGGGGTATCTACACAAAAATATTGGTGTTTATGTGTGCATGATTTGGTTTCTAGTATTGCTTCCAATATATTTATTTGAGTAGAATATTCCAGCAATGTATTTCTTTTTTGTGAGATGCTAACTTGAGTTTCAGCAATAACTCACTAGATAACAAGATACCTAGGTGTCAAAGTAAGTTATTTCAACAATAGTCAATAAACTGGCCCCTTAATTTGGGGTGGTAGTAGGGAAAGGTAACTAACATTGACTCAAGAACTAGTCAATGGGTCTGGTAAGGGTTTGTTGGACCTATTTTTTTGATGAAGGGATGATGACACCAACGTTGTATGTAGTAGAGCCTAAACTATGCAAAATAGAATAAGAATAATTACTAGTAGTAAAGGAGAACATAAGTCATGGGAATCATAAGCCACAATATTAGAATGAGATCCAAATTTTTTGGGAGACAACTGATAGAAGGTTTCATATTAGTATAGAAACAATAAATAGTAGACTAGTAGATAGACTTTACTACACTAGTAGGAAGTTAACTCCCCAAAGGAACCTTAGTGCCCATAGGTGAAACCGTATATGTTAAGGCTTTGGCATAGAAGGGGTTATATAGGGCTAGACATATACCTAGAGTGAAAGGTAGAGTAAGGAAGAGACATATAATATATAAAATATTATGGATATGATGTTATATTGCATCTATTATTATCCAATGTAATTATTGTAATCATGATCATGGTTATTTTTAATATGGATGGAATGAAACCTCCATTTCAAAATGTTTTCATGGTGATTATGATTTATTTAAATGATTTATTCTTTATTGTGTTGTATTCCTATAACATCATTTATTCTTACTTGGTATAATGAATGGTTTCACCTTTGGTATAGTCTAATAGTCTAATGGTGGATATATTGTATCTATACTCTATTTATCAAGTATGAGGTTAGATATGGTTGAGCCTATCCTCTACTATCTTTCTCCCACAAACTTATGTCTTGGGAATGCACCTCTACTGAAAATTCCTTATTTTAGGGATTGATATGTTGATGGTAGACTACAACCATTTTTTCACACTATCTAAGTGTCACATTTCACTTTGCTAAGTGTCGTGATTGCAATGGAACAATTTTGTGGCACAAGTGTCACACTTTCCTAAGTATTTAGAACTTTTTACCATGTAAAAATAACATGTCATGATCCCTTATGAAGTTGGAGGAAGAAAAACATCATTTGAGGGTCAAAATCTCACTTTCCCCCTTGTCTTTCTAGACATGATTGACCATGGTTGCCCCCTTACACACTATAGGGCGGCATGCATACTCTTGTTATAGTGTTAAGGGGGGCTCCAAGATTCCCTATACACCTCTCTAGGGAGAGACCATGTAGATTTGGTCAAATCCCATGAATCTATGGGAATCTCTCGAGAGGGATCTAGGTGGATTACATTGTTTTTATCAACATTTGTTCGACTTCCTTTCATTCCATGATAAAAAAATATAAAACCAAATCTCTACTCAATCCATTAAAATAATCAACTATATCCTCCATTTAGACCTATTGGTTGGATCCCTTGAATGTTATATAACCAGGGACATCCATAGCTTGGGGGAGAGGAACCAAACTGAGCATAAAATTTCTGATCTTATGATAAACTTAGGAGAAGGATGTTGAGAGAGTTAATTTTATGATAGTGGGAGAAGGTATTGAAAGTGTGATCAAGGGTTGAAGAAGGGAGATTGGAGGACTGCAGTTGCACCCAATGGTTGTAAGTATTTCATGCTCTTATTGATAATATAACTTGCCCTATTTCTCTAAAATCATATTTTTCTCATCTTGATTATGTTTACTTTTCTTTAATTTATCATAAGTAGAGTTACTATTATATATTTATTGATATTATTATGGGACATTTTGTTTGTTCTTTGTGAATCATATTCACCGAGGATATTTGGAATGGAGATCAACTACTGGAGCAGTGAGGAGAAACTTCAGAAATAAGGTACATAATCCTCCTTTCATTCTCTCCTTTAAACTATTTAACAAGAAGATATAATAGATGGTGATGAGAATGTTAGGATGAATTTTTTACTGTTGTGAGAATTATCCCCCTGCAGACAAGTTGAGTTCCCCTAGTTGGGTTTCCTTCAAATAGATAGTTAACAAAAAATGCATCCTAACATTCTCATTACCATCCATTCTATCTTCTTGTAAAATATTTTAAAGGAGATAATGAAAGAAGGATTATGTACCTTATTTCTAAAGTTTGTCCTTGCTTCTCTAGTATTTGAGCTCTAGTCCAAAGCTCCTCGGTGAATATGATTCACAAAGAAAAAACCAAAAATCCCCTAATATTATCAATAAATAGATAATAGTAACTCTACTTATGTTAACTTAAAGACAAGTAAACATAATAAATATGAGAACAAGATTATTTTAGAGAAATAAGGAAATTTATATTATCAATAAGAGAATGAAACACTTACAACCATTGGGTGCAGCTGCAGTCCTCCAAGATCCCTTCTTCAACCCTTGATCACACTTTCAATACCTTCTCCCAAGATCAACAAATTAACTCTCTTAACATCCTTCTCCTAAGTTTCTCATAAGATTAGAAGTTTGATGCTCATTTTGGTTCCTCTCCCCCAAGCTATGGATGGCCCTAAATATATAGCATTCAAGATATCCAAACAATAGGTATAAATGGAGGATAAAGTTGAGGATTTTAATGGATTGAGTAGATATTTAGTTTTATCTTTTTTATCATGGATCTTCCTTATCACAAAATGGAAGGAAGTCAAACAAATCTTGATAAAAAAAATGTAATCCACCTATATCCTTCTCGAGAGATTCCTCTAGATTCATGGAATTTGACCAAATATGCATGGTCACTCCCCTAGAGAGGTGTACATGGAATCATGGATGACCCCTTAACACTATAACAAGAGTATGGAAACCCCCCCAGAGTGGGGAAGGGGAAGACCATGGTTAAATAGGTCTATAAATACAAGGGGGAAAGTGATATTCCGACCCTAAAATTATATTTTTATTCCTCCAACTTCATAAGGGATAATGAAATGTGATTTTTACGTGGTAAAAAGGTCAAAATACTTAGTAAAGTGTAACACTTGTGCCACGAAATTGTTCCATTGAAACCGCGATAGTTAGGGTGAGGTGTTAACAGTACAACACTTAGTAAAGTGAAATGCAACACTTAGATAGGTGTGAAAAAATGGTGTACAATAGATGCCCCCAAAAGTGTGAGGTCAGAGAAGAACAATTGATGGGAGAAAGACTTTGCACAATTGGTGTGATCAAGAGACTGAAGTCGGAAGACCTGTCGGAAAAGAAATAAAACACACATCAATATACATATAAAATCCATGAGGTAGGCATACCCATACTCAGAATAATATGTATCAAACCATATTACTGGCCAATACACTACAGATCCATGAGAATATTGGCTACGGATATGGCCACCAAATATACAATTTGGATCCATATCTCCTTGACTCGATCAGAATGTATCCATGAGATTGTACACAGTTCATCTACGACATGATAAAACAACATAGCCATAGACTAATACAATGTGGATCTATGTCATAGTATATATCACAAATTCATAATCTCCATCGTAGCCTAGGGAAGCTAGATAACAAAAATGATTGTTTACTTGATAGTCCACCATGGTCTTCAATCCTGATCCCTAATAGTATGAATACATCCATGCGGATAGAGGTCTTGGAATTGAACATGGTAGAAACTACATGATTACCAGTCAATGATGTAAACTATTAACAAGTGCGAGGGAAATCACCAATGATGACAATTATTTCCAAGGTACCCTAGTACATTCCGACAAATTTAAATAGATGAGTTGAATTCAAACATTCACAGAATCATTCAATCAAAGTTCAATGATGTAAACCTATTGTTGAAAGTGAGGAGGCATGCCATTGAGGTATGTAGGTCCCAAGGTATTGACTGGTTTCTAAATCTAATTCCTAGATAATGAGATCAATTCAAGAGGAAAAGACTCGTCGAAAAAGGGCCATGATGTATCCCCCCATCATCGGCATAAAATGAATAAGGATAGTAATGAATAGTGATGGATCAAATGACGGTGAAATGACACAGCAGTGAAAATGCATAGGTTGACTTCCCTTGAACATATGATAGCACTATGAATGACTTGGAAGCATTGAATCAACAAAGAAAAAAGACCAAGTATGATGATGTGAAGACAACCAATGGATCTCTTCAAAGGAGTCTAAAGAGTATGATGATGCATGGAAGGTAACGACAACCAAGGATTCTCTTCTGAAGGATTCAAAATAGTTTGACGACACATGGGATTCAAACAAGTGACATGTCCAAGGGTGACATCAAGTTTCCATAATGATAAAGGCTTGACCCACTTCTCAAAAAATTTCCCCACCTAGATAGGCGAGTACCTGTATGTTTTTTAATGAGCTCAAGGAGGGTAACAAATGCTCAGTTAACTCATCTTCAATGAGTCCCATCTTCACATGTTTAATGAACCTGAAGAAGCAATGGATTGGTCCCATATGGGTCCTTCCTTATGTAGATTGTATGAGTACAAGGAAAGAAAAATATACGGTCTTTTCGTATTTAGAGATTCTAAAAATATTTGATAAAGAAGACTCCACAATGGAATTTTTCATAAAGTTAGTCCCTAGGATCCAAAAAAATTATAAAACTATACCTAGGATAACTCTTCTAATCATGCTTGACTAGAGTATTCATTTTTCATAATTAGTTTAACTAGGCCAAAAAAGAGGTAAACTATTATTCAAAAGACACCCTTTCTAACCTTTTAACGAGTGTGAAAGGAAAAAATCTCACTCCCCAATATTTTCATGTTTAGAGACTATGAAAATAGATTAAAGGAGACTCCAAAGAGTTCCTTTTTTGTATAGCTTGTACGAGCCCCAAAAATAGATAAAAGTATACTCGATAACCTATTATCATGTGTTAACAAGTATGAGAAAGAACAAAGACTAATATTGGTAAATTATTCTCATGTATTTACGAGCACGAGAAAGAAAAAAGACTAATCTTGTTCATTAGTTTCATTTTTACACAATCTTGAAACAAAGTAAAACTATGCTTGGGTAGGTTTCATTTTTTGTGAGCTTGAAACTGGAAAATAAACTATGCTTGGAACTTCCCAACGTGAATTCAAAAATTTTCAAGAGATACCCATGGGTGGTTGGTACTTTTCCCCCAGCTTAAGAAGCTAGGGGATTAACTCCATCATGACACCCAGGCACTGGAGACATTCCCCCCAAGATTTGTTTCATCCACCAACTCTTCTTGTATCATCAATTTCTATATCCAATAGACCTCATGTATACTAATAAGAAAATGTTCACTAGAGAGAGAGGAAGAAAGAATATTAACTATCCAAGGTGGGAAAAAGGAAGGTGCAGTTACAATATCTAATGAAAGACTTGACTCAAAGGGAGAGGTATCTATTTCACTTTTTAACAAGCTTGACACAAGAAAATAACTATACTCATAAACTCTAGGTTTGATTCCAAGACCTTTGTTTCATTTTTTTTAAATGAGCTTGCTACAGAGATGAAAATGATGCTCTCATACCTCTACTTGATCATGGCTTCCAAGAGGAAAATTATCTGGAAGGAATACATTTCAAGGGACAATCCTCGATCATGGCTTCCAAGAGATCTTTGCTATATGGAAAAACTACACTATGGAAGGAATACATGTCGAGGGTCATGATAGGGGTAAAGATATCATGTTCCAATAGACCTATCGAAGAGATCACCATGTCAAATACCAGATCTAAATCAAAAGAAGGGAGAGATTTATTCGCATTCGGAGTTGAATTCATGGGACAGGAACAAGTTGCCACATAATTGACCTACAACAGGGGAGACACCACTTGCATATAAAGACCATTTAGGGAAATCATATGGTTGGTTGTCATATGAGGGCCAATGAATGAAATTTGGTCTATGGTCACTATGTTTATGTTGTGAGGGAAACACATCAAGAGAAAAATGGTTGACAAAATAGCCTTCATAGCATAAACATAGTCTTGCCCGAGGAGAAAATTAAAATCCAAGGGATCGTGGATTACCATCAAATCAATAAATACAGATTTTACTCCAAAAGTAGTAGGAAACTGAGGAAGGATACCTAAAGGTTGACTATCCCTTCTGTTAAAATCCAACATATTCTGAGTCATTGGCACAAGCGGAGGAGAACCTAAATTTTTCCAAGCAATGGAGGATAAGATACTAATGTATGCACCCTCTTCGAAAATAGTCTAAGGAATGTCCCTACCACAAACTTGAACAATGATCTGGAAAGGTATGTAGGAAGGAAGATGAGGTCATATTAGTGCATTCCAATTGAAAATAATGACCTAATTACTTGGAGGGGATTCCATGGGAGTAGGATAAATTCCCCCTAGCAGAGGAGAATCTGTGTCAATGAGAATGACATGAGAAATATTGGTTTCACTCTTTAATGGGAGAGTGGGATATACCAATGATGGGGTCAGATCGACCACTTTGACTTCACTCACTAAAGAAGGACTGGGATTGACCAGTGACGAAGTCGGATCGACTACTTGATAAACTAATGGAGGGTTGGGATAAAATTAGAAATAATGAGGCGGAAGATGTTGTTGAGAAACAAAAACGTCTTCTAACAATTTCTAGGATTCATCCATACAAGGGAAAAGGTGAGTTTTATGACCACCTTGACATAACCTACAAGGAATATTGACTCTACTTTTATTCTCCCCAACATTACTATCACTAGCTGAAGGTTTGTCACCAGCATGATGACTAGAGGTTGAAGACACGAGTTGAAGGGAACCTGAGGACCACACTCCTAAACCCATGGGGATGTCAGTGAAATATATAAGAAGGTGGTCACCCTTGTAAATCCTGCAATGGTATTTGGGATTATGAGGTGCAGGAGTAGATGTCTTGTTGGTGTCAACACTCCTGGAAGTAGCTAGTTTTTTTTCCCCTTGCTATTTCTTCTTCTTCTTATTTTTATTCTTCTTATTAACCTCCGGGTTAGTGGCAAAAAAGATTTCACTAGGAGAGGAAGAATAAAAAGAAGAATATTAAATAGGGGAAGAGGGAAAAGGGTCAACATGAGGTTGACATTCTTCAAATGGGGGAGTTACATTCAATACATTGGGCACATTAGGAAAAACTAGAGTGGAGAACAACCATACAGGTAAGCCTACAATCAGACTGGGTAAGGTCAAAGTAGCAATATAAGGTGGGCCAACATTCCCAAAAGAAGGAAGAACAAAAGGTTCCCCAGGAAAAGGGGTCCCTTGGTTGGTAGATCCTGGAATTGACACCATAGAATTACACTCACCCAAAAGTCTCCTCAATCAAACAACACACACTACCAAAGTCCCTAAAAGATAAGATAAAAAAATCAAAGGAAGTAGGGATCTTCTGCATACGGGAGATGAGGCCATCAATGAAGATATGAAAAGTGGTTACCCCGACCTCCGCTTGTAGCCCTACCTGGTTCAAGTAACCCTGTTTTCGCAAATTCATCCTCTAGGGGTACTAAAAGTGTGATACAACGTCTACCTCAAGTACCACAAGGAACCTTCTGATGAAGGAACCCCCTTTGTAGTCACTTATGTAGAAACCTGGGAAACGAAACCATGGCTATCAATTTCACAACTGACAGTCGGGTAGGTAACAGTCGACAATCAAGACTTCATCAAATGGAACTGGGAATGGTGGACATACATCTGTGACCCAAATACCAGGAAGAATTGGTGTCATCCCGAGGAATTTCCACTCTTCAAGGCTCTGTACTTACTAAAATTTCACTAGGAAAACAGATGAGGGGAGATCTCAAGCCACTACTTTCTCTTGACCTCATGCTTAACTCCCTTGCTAGAGGAGGTCTCCCAAATATCACCAATTTCTATTACTTATATTTCTTACTCTCACTAGTGTTTTATAGTCTCATGTAAGTGTCCTTGGAGAATTTACTCTCCGCCCTACAACCAAGGCCCTAAAAACCTAGACTTGTGATCATTTTCTAGAAAGGAAAAAGTCTATTTCATTTTAGATTATGTGTTTGTTCCTTTTATGGTTGTTGTTTACTCAAGGAGATGGAAGTTAAATTGATCGTGTGATGACCTTGACTCCAAAAGAATGCAATAATATGAAATGAAAAATCTTTCGTTCAATGAGCCCTATATACAAGAGGGAAGAAAGTTTTGTTTTTCTTTAAAAAAGTAATCTACTCAAATCCCAGTGAAATACAATAACCAAAAACATGTCCCAAATCCTAAAACATTGCTCAAGATACTACTTCTCAAATGCACCAAAATTACTTGCAAAAATACTGGAATATGATTCTTTATACTTTCTTCTTTTCTAGAGTTATTAAACAACTTGATCAAATGACAATTTGTTTTGCTACTTCAAACCCAAAAGGAAAAATTTAAAGACTAAAAAAAAAAGCCTCCAAACAAAATAAATGAAGAAAGGCAAGAAATCAACCCAAGAATGAATCAATTATGCAAAGACCCTTAAAAAAATAAAGATAAAATCAAAATTGAAACCAAATCCCAAGGAAGTTTCACAAGTCGAAAATGATAAGGAAACTTGAGAATGAAACTCAAGAGATAAAAAATCAGACAAATGAGACAAACCATGCACAAGCATACAAATCAAGCTAAGGGGTAAAATAAGTCCTAAAAAAACATGCAAAATAAAATTGAGATTAAAAATAAAGAAACCAAAACATATGAATAATATATGATAACACTCATCTAACCATTTGGAACTGATCACAGAGACTCAAGTAAGAACCTCAAATGGTCACATAAAAACTGAGGAAAATATGAGAAAAATAAAAACAAAAATAGGGTTCAGGAATTAGTCTGCTACAAGAGGTTGCTCCCCTGAAAGGAAAACATGGTTTCCAAGGGTGATGGTATCTCCCTAATGTTATATCAATAGGAATCTAAGATTCTCTATTCTAGTTAGACATGGGGCGACCAAGGGGTAATGGTCGCTCTGGTGAGGTCCTGTAGGCTCAAATTTGAAACAAATTCTTAGAAAAAGTCAGGGTTTTGAGGAGTACAGGGGTGCCAGAGAAAAATAAGAAAGGTGTAGAAAAATTAAAAGGATTCAAAGGGACATGAACCTAAGAATAACTATATGGTCCTCCCTAGTGGAGTTTCCAAAAACTATGATGAGAATTCTCCGCATGTGGATAGGTTTAGTTCCCCTAGTTGGGTTTCCTTCAACTAGACAGTTAACAACAAATGCATCCTAACATTCTCATCACCATATATTCTATATTCTTGTAAAAGACTTTAAATGAGAGAATGAAAGAAGGATTATGTACCTTATCTCTAAATTTTTTCCTTGTTGCTCCAGTAGTTGAGCTCCTGTCCAAAGCTCCTCAGTGAATTTGATTCACAAAGAACAAACAAAAACTCCCCTACTACTATAAATCAATAGATAATAGTAACTCTACTTATGCTAACTTAAAGACAAGTACACATAATCAAGATCAGAACAAGATTATTTTAGATAAATAGGGTAAGTTATATTATCAATAAGAGCATGAAACACTTACAACCATTGGGTGCAACTACAATC
>ML781752.1:1250975-1265788 GCA_009831015.1 Picea engelmannii | reverse complement strand
ATATAATATATAAAATATTATGGATATGATGTTATATTGCATCTATTATTATCCAATGTAATTATTGTAATCATGATCATGGTTATTTTTAATATGGATGGAATGAAACCTCCATTTCAAAATGTTTTCATGGTGATTATGATTTATTTAAATGATTTATTCTTTATTGTGTTGTATTCCTATAACATCATTTATTCTTACTTGGTATAATGAATGGTTTCACCTTTGGTATAGTCTAATAGTCTAATGGTGGATATATTGTATCTATACTCTATTTATCAAGTATGAGGTTAGATATGGTTGAGCCTATCCTCTACTATCTTTCTCCCACAAACTTATGTCTTGGGAATGCACCTCTACTGAAAATTCCTTATTTTAGGGATTGATATGTTGATGGTAGACTACAACCATTTTTTCACACTATCTAAGTGTCACATTTCACTTTGCTAAGTGTCGTGATTGCAATGGAACAATTTTGTGGCACAAGTGTCACACTTTCCTAAGTATTTAGAACTTTTTACCATGTAAAAATAACATGTCATGATCCCTTATGAAGTTGGAGGAAGAAAAACATCATTTGAGGGTCAAAATCTCACTTTCCCCCTTGTCTTTCTAGACATGATTGACCATGGTTGCCCCCTTACACACTATAGGGCGGCATGCATACTCTTGTTATAGTGTTAAGGGGGGCTCCAAGATTCCCTATACACCTCTCTAGGGAGAGACCATGTAGATTTGGTCAAATCCCATGAATCTATGGGAATCTCTCGAGAGGGATCTAGGTGGATTACATTGTTTTTATCAACATTTGTTCGACTTCCTTTCATTCCATGATAAAAAAATATAAAACCAAATCTCTACTCAATCCATTAAAATAATCAACTATATCCTCCATTTAGACCTATTGGTTGGATCCCTTGAATGTTATATAACCAGGGACATCCATAGCTTGGGGGAGAGGAACCAAACTGAGCATAAAATTTCTGATCTTATGATAAACTTAGGAGAAGGATGTTGAGAGAGTTAATTTTATGATAGTGGGAGAAGGTATTGAAAGTGTGATCAAGGGTTGAAGAAGGGAGATTGGAGGACTGCAGTTGCACCCAATGGTTGTAAGTATTTCATGCTCTTATTGATAATATAACTTGCCCTATTTCTCTAAAATCATATTTTTCTCATCTTGATTATGTTTACTTTTCTTTAATTTATCATAAGTAGAGTTACTATTATATATTTATTGATATTATTATGGGACATTTTGTTTGTTCTTTGTGAATCATATTCACCGAGGATATTTGGAATGGAGATCAACTACTGGAGCAGTGAGGAGAAACTTCAGAAATAAGGTACATAATCCTCCTTTCATTCTCTCCTTTAAACTATTTAACAAGAAGATATAATAGATGGTGATGAGAATGTTAGGATGAATTTTTTACTGTTGTGAGAATTATCCCCCTGCAGACAAGTTGAGTTCCCCTAGTTGGGTTTCCTTCAAATAGATAGTTAACAAAAAATGCATCCTAACATTCTCATTACCATCCATTCTATCTTCTTGTAAAATATTTTAAAGGAGATAATGAAAGAAGGATTATGTACCTTATTTCTAAAGTTTGTCCTTGCTTCTCTAGTATTTGAGCTCTAGTCCAAAGCTCCTCGGTGAATATGATTCACAAAGAAAAAACCAAAAATCCCCTAATATTATCAATAAATAGATAATAGTAACTCTACTTATGTTAACTTAAAGACAAGTAAACATAATAAATATGAGAACAAGATTATTTTAGAGAAATAAGGAAATTTATATTATCAATAAGAGAATGAAACACTTACAACCATTGGGTGCAGCTGCAGTCCTCCAAGATCCCTTCTTCAACCCTTGATCACACTTTCAATACCTTCTCCCAAGATCAACAAATTAACTCTCTTAACATCCTTCTCCTAAGTTTCTCATAAGATTAGAAGTTTGATGCTCATTTTGGTTCCTCTCCCCCAAGCTATGGATGGCCCTAAATATATAGCATTCAAGATATCCAAACAATAGGTATAAATGGAGGATAAAGTTGAGGATTTTAATGGATTGAGTAGATATTTAGTTTTATCTTTTTTATCATGGATCTTCCTTATCACAAAATGGAAGGAAGTCAAACAAATCTTGATAAAAAAAATGTAATCCACCTATATCCTTCTCGAGAGATTCCTCTAGATTCATGGAATTTGACCAAATATGCATGGTCACTCCCCTAGAGAGGTGTACATGGAATCATGGATGACCCCTTAACACTATAACAAGAGTATGGAAACCCCCCCAGAGTGGGGAAGGGGAAGACCATGGTTAAATAGGTCTATAAATACAAGGGGGAAAGTGATATTCCGACCCTAAAATTATATTTTTATTCCTCCAACTTCATAAGGGATAATGAAATGTGATTTTTACGTGGTAAAAAGGTCAAAATACTTAGTAAAGTGTAACACTTGTGCCACGAAATTGTTCCATTGAAACCGCGATAGTTAGGGTGAGGTGTTAACAGTACAACACTTAGTAAAGTGAAATGCAACACTTAGATAGGTGTGAAAAAATGGTGTACAATAGATGCCCCCAAAAGTGTGAGGTCAGAGAAGAACAATTGATGGGAGAAAGACTTTGCACAATTGGTGTGATCAAGAGACTGAAGTCGGAAGACCTGTCGGAAAAGAAATAAAACACACATCAATATACATATAAAATCCATGAGGTAGGCATACCCATACTCAGAATAATATGTATCAAACCATATTACTGGCCAATACACTACAGATCCATGAGAATATTGGCTACGGATATGGCCACCAAATATACAATTTGGATCCATATCTCCTTGACTCGATCAGAATGTATCCATGAGATTGTACACAGTTCATCTACGACATGATAAAACAACATAGCCATAGACTAATACAATGTGGATCTATGTCATAGTATATATCACAAATTCATAATCTCCATCGTAGCCTAGGGAAGCTAGATAACAAAAATGATTGTTTACTTGATAGTCCACCATGGTCTTCAATCCTGATCCCTAATAGTATGAATACATCCATGCGGATAGAGGTCTTGGAATTGAACATGGTAGAAACTACATGATTACCAGTCAATGATGTAAACTATTAACAAGTGCGAGGGAAATCACCAATGATGACAATTATTTCCAAGGTACCCTAGTACATTCCGACAAATTTAAATAGATGAGTTGAATTCAAACATTCACAGAATCATTCAATCAAAGTTCAATGATGTAAACCTATTGTTGAAAGTGAGGAGGCATGCCATTGAGGTATGTAGGTCCCAAGGTATTGACTGGTTTCTAAATCTAATTCCTAGATAATGAGATCAATTCAAGAGGAAAAGACTCGTCGAAAAAGGGCCATGATGTATCCCCCCATCATCGGCATAAAATGAATAAGGATAGTAATGAATAGTGATGGATCAAATGACGGTGAAATGACACAGCAGTGAAAATGCATAGGTTGACTTCCCTTGAACATATGATAGCACTATGAATGACTTGGAAGCATTGAATCAACAAAGAAAAAAGACCAAGTATGATGATGTGAAGACAACCAATGGATCTCTTCAAAGGAGTCTAAAGAGTATGATGATGCATGGAAGGTAACGACAACCAAGGATTCTCTTCTGAAGGATTCAAAATAGTTTGACGACACATGGGATTCAAACAAGTGACATGTCCAAGGGTGACATCAAGTTTCCATAATGATAAAGGCTTGACCCACTTCTCAAAAAATTTCCCCACCTAGATAGGCGAGTACCTGTATGTTTTTTAATGAGCTCAAGGAGGGTAACAAATGCTCAGTTAACTCATCTTCAATGAGTCCCATCTTCACATGTTTAATGAACCTGAAGAAGCAATGGATTGGTCCCATATGGGTCCTTCCTTATGTAGATTGTATGAGTACAAGGAAAGAAAAATATACGGTCTTTTCGTATTTAGAGATTCTAAAAATATTTGATAAAGAAGACTCCACAATGGAATTTTTCATAAAGTTAGTCCCTAGGATCCAAAAAAATTATAAAACTATACCTAGGATAACTCTTCTAATCATGCTTGACTAGAGTATTCATTTTTCATAATTAGTTTAACTAGGCCAAAAAAGAGGTAAACTATTATTCAAAAGACACCCTTTCTAACCTTTTAACGAGTGTGAAAGGAAAAAATCTCACTCCCCAATATTTTCATGTTTAGAGACTATGAAAATAGATTAAAGGAGACTCCAAAGAGTTCCTTTTTTGTATAGCTTGTACGAGCCCCAAAAATAGATAAAAGTATACTCGATAACCTATTATCATGTGTTAACAAGTATGAGAAAGAACAAAGACTAATATTGGTAAATTATTCTCATGTATTTACGAGCACGAGAAAGAAAAAAGACTAATCTTGTTCATTAGTTTCATTTTTACACAATCTTGAAACAAAGTAAAACTATGCTTGGGTAGGTTTCATTTTTTGTGAGCTTGAAACTGGAAAATAAACTATGCTTGGAACTTCCCAACGTGAATTCAAAAATTTTCAAGAGATACCCATGGGTGGTTGGTACTTTTCCCCCAGCTTAAGAAGCTAGGGGATTAACTCCATCATGACACCCAGGCACTGGAGACATTCCCCCCAAGATTTGTTTCATCCACCAACTCTTCTTGTATCATCAATTTCTATATCCAATAGACCTCATGTATACTAATAAGAAAATGTTCACTAGAGAGAGAGGAAGAAAGAATATTAACTATCCAAGGTGGGAAAAAGGAAGGTGCAGTTACAATATCTAATGAAAGACTTGACTCAAAGGGAGAGGTATCTATTTCACTTTTTAACAAGCTTGACACAAGAAAATAACTATACTCATAAACTCTAGGTTTGATTCCAAGACCTTTGTTTCATTTTTTTTAAATGAGCTTGCTACAGAGATGAAAATGATGCTCTCATACCTCTACTTGATCATGGCTTCCAAGAGGAAAATTATCTGGAAGGAATACATTTCAAGGGACAATCCTCGATCATGGCTTCCAAGAGATCTTTGCTATATGGAAAAACTACACTATGGAAGGAATACATGTCGAGGGTCATGATAGGGGTAAAGATATCATGTTCCAATAGACCTATCGAAGAGATCACCATGTCAAATACCAGATCTAAATCAAAAGAAGGGAGAGATTTATTCGCATTCGGAGTTGAATTCATGGGACAGGAACAAGTTGCCACATAATTGACCTACAACAGGGGAGACACCACTTGCATATAAAGACCATTTAGGGAAATCATATGGTTGGTTGTCATATGAGGGCCAATGAATGAAATTTGGTCTATGGTCACTATGTTTATGTTGTGAGGGAAACACATCAAGAGAAAAATGGTTGACAAAATAGCCTTCATAGCATAAACATAGTCTTGCCCGAGGAGAAAATTAAAATCCAAGGGATCGTGGATTACCATCAAATCAATAAATACAGATTTTACTCCAAAAGTAGTAGGAAACTGAGGAAGGATACCTAAAGGTTGACTATCCCTTCTGTTAAAATCCAACATATTCTGAGTCATTGGCACAAGCGGAGGAGAACCTAAATTTTTCCAAGCAATGGAGGATAAGATACTAATGTATGCACCCTCTTCGAAAATAGTCTAAGGAATGTCCCTACCACAAACTTGAACAATGATCTGGAAAGGTATGTAGGAAGGAAGATGAGGTCATATTAGTGCATTCCAATTGAAAATAATGACCTAATTACTTGGAGGGGATTCCATGGGAGTAGGATAAATTCCCCCTAGCAGAGGAGAATCTGTGTCAATGAGAATGACATGAGAAATATTGGTTTCACTCTTTAATGGGAGAGTGGGATATACCAATGATGGGGTCAGATCGACCACTTTGACTTCACTCACTAAAGAAGGACTGGGATTGACCAGTGACGAAGTCGGATCGACTACTTGATAAACTAATGGAGGGTTGGGATAAAATTAGAAATAATGAGGCGGAAGATGTTGTTGAGAAACAAAAACGTCTTCTAACAATTTCTAGGATTCATCCATACAAGGGAAAAGGTGAGTTTTATGACCACCTTGACATAACCTACAAGGAATATTGACTCTACTTTTATTCTCCCCAACATTACTATCACTAGCTGAAGGTTTGTCACCAGCATGATGACTAGAGGTTGAAGACACGAGTTGAAGGGAACCTGAGGACCACACTCCTAAACCCATGGGGATGTCAGTGAAATATATAAGAAGGTGGTCACCCTTGTAAATCCTGCAATGGTATTTGGGATTATGAGGTGCAGGAGTAGATGTCTTGTTGGTGTCAACACTCCTGGAAGTAGCTAGTTTTTTTTCCCCTTGCTATTTCTTCTTCTTCTTATTTTTATTCTTCTTATTAACCTCCGGGTTAGTGGCAAAAAAGATTTCACTAGGAGAGGAAGAATAAAAAGAAGAATATTAAATAGGGGAAGAGGGAAAAGGGTCAACATGAGGTTGACATTCTTCAAATGGGGGAGTTACATTCAATACATTGGGCACATTAGGAAAAACTAGAGTGGAGAACAACCATACAGGTAAGCCTACAATCAGACTGGGTAAGGTCAAAGTAGCAATATAAGGTGGGCCAACATTCCCAAAAGAAGGAAGAACAAAAGGTTCCCCAGGAAAAGGGGTCCCTTGGTTGGTAGATCCTGGAATTGACACCATAGAATTACACTCACCCAAAAGTCTCCTCAATCAAACAACACACACTACCAAAGTCCCTAAAAGATAAGATAAAAAAATCAAAGGAAGTAGGGATCTTCTGCATACGGGAGATGAGGCCATCAATGAAGATATGAAAAGTGGTTACCCCGACCTCCGCTTGTAGCCCTACCTGGTTCAAGTAACCCTGTTTTCGCAAATTCATCCTCTAGGGGTACTAAAAGTGTGATACAACGTCTACCTCAAGTACCACAAGGAACCTTCTGATGAAGGAACCCCCTTTGTAGTCACTTATGTAGAAACCTGGGAAACGAAACCATGGCTATCAATTTCACAACTGACAGTCGGGTAGGTAACAGTCGACAATCAAGACTTCATCAAATGGAACTGGGAATGGTGGACATACATCTGTGACCCAAATACCAGGAAGAATTGGTGTCATCCCGAGGAATTTCCACTCTTCAAGGCTCTGTACTTACTAAAATTTCACTAGGAAAACAGATGAGGGGAGATCTCAAGCCACTACTTTCTCTTGACCTCATGCTTAACTCCCTTGCTAGAGGAGGTCTCCCAAATATCACCAATTTCTATTACTTATATTTCTTACTCTCACTAGTGTTTTATAGTCTCATGTAAGTGTCCTTGGAGAATTTACTCTCCGCCCTACAACCAAGGCCCTAAAAACCTAGACTTGTGATCATTTTCTAGAAAGGAAAAAGTCTATTTCATTTTAGATTATGTGTTTGTTCCTTTTATGGTTGTTGTTTACTCAAGGAGATGGAAGTTAAATTGATCGTGTGATGACCTTGACTCCAAAAGAATGCAATAATATGAAATGAAAAATCTTTCGTTCAATGAGCCCTATATACAAGAGGGAAGAAAGTTTTGTTTTTCTTTAAAAAAGTAATCTACTCAAATCCCAGTGAAATACAATAACCAAAAACATGTCCCAAATCCTAAAACATTGCTCAAGATACTACTTCTCAAATGCACCAAAATTACTTGCAAAAATACTGGAATATGATTCTTTATACTTTCTTCTTTTCTAGAGTTATTAAACAACTTGATCAAATGACAATTTGTTTTGCTACTTCAAACCCAAAAGGAAAAATTTAAAGACTAAAAAAAAAAGCCTCCAAACAAAATAAATGAAGAAAGGCAAGAAATCAACCCAAGAATGAATCAATTATGCAAAGACCCTTAAAAAAATAAAGATAAAATCAAAATTGAAACCAAATCCCAAGGAAGTTTCACAAGTCGAAAATGATAAGGAAACTTGAGAATGAAACTCAAGAGATAAAAAATCAGACAAATGAGACAAACCATGCACAAGCATACAAATCAAGCTAAGGGGTAAAATAAGTCCTAAAAAAACATGCAAAATAAAATTGAGATTAAAAATAAAGAAACCAAAACATATGAATAATATATGATAACACTCATCTAACCATTTGGAACTGATCACAGAGACTCAAGTAAGAACCTCAAATGGTCACATAAAAACTGAGGAAAATATGAGAAAAATAAAAACAAAAATAGGGTTCAGGAATTAGTCTGCTACAAGAGGTTGCTCCCCTGAAAGGAAAACATGGTTTCCAAGGGTGATGGTATCTCCCTAATGTTATATCAATAGGAATCTAAGATTCTCTATTCTAGTTAGACATGGGGCGACCAAGGGGTAATGGTCGCTCTGGTGAGGTCCTGTAGGCTCAAATTTGAAACAAATTCTTAGAAAAAGTCAGGGTTTTGAGGAGTACAGGGGTGCCAGAGAAAAATAAGAAAGGTGTAGAAAAATTAAAAGGATTCAAAGGGACATGAACCTAAGAATAACTATATGGTCCTCCCTAGTGGAGTTTCCAAAAACTATGATGAGAATTCTCCGCATGTGGATAGGTTTAGTTCCCCTAGTTGGGTTTCCTTCAACTAGACAGTTAACAACAAATGCATCCTAACATTCTCATCACCATATATTCTATATTCTTGTAAAAGACTTTAAATGAGAGAATGAAAGAAGGATTATGTACCTTATCTCTAAATTTTTTCCTTGTTGCTCCAGTAGTTGAGCTCCTGTCCAAAGCTCCTCAGTGAATTTGATTCACAAAGAACAAACAAAAACTCCCCTACTACTATAAATCAATAGATAATAGTAACTCTACTTATGCTAACTTAAAGACAAGTACACATAATCAAGATCAGAACAAGATTATTTTAGATAAATAGGGTAAGTTATATTATCAATAAGAGCATGAAACACTTACAACCATTGGGTGCAACTACAATCCTCCACACTCCTTTCTTCAACCCTTGATCACAATTTCAACACCTTCTCCCAAGATCAGCAAATTAAATCTTTTAAAATCCTTCTCCTAAGTTTCTCATAAGATCATAAGTTTGATGCTCAGTCAGGTTCCTATCCCCCAAGCTATGGATGGCATTGATTATATAGCATTCAAGGGATCCAACCAATAGGTCTAAATGGAGGAGATAGTTGAGGATTTTAATGGATTAAGTAGATATTTATTTTTATCTTTTTTTATCATGGATCTTCCTTAACATGGAATGGAAGGAAGTCGAACAAATCTTTATAAAAACAATGTAATCCACCTAGATCCTTCTTGAGATATGCCCCTAGATTCAAGGTATTTGACCAAATATGCATGTTCGCTCCCCCAGAGAAGTGTATAGGGCATCCTAGATTCCCCTTAACACTGGAACATGAGTATGGACGCCCCCCCAGAGTGGGTAAGGGGGAAACCATGGTCAAACATGTCTAGAAAGATAAGGGGGGAAGTGAAATTTCAACCCTCAAATGATGGTTTTCTTCTTAAAACTTCATAAGGGATCATGGCATGTGAGTTTTACATGGTAACAAGGTCTAAATACTTAGGAAAGTGCAACACTTGTGACACAACATTGTTCCATTACAACCGCGACACTTAGGGTGAGGTGTCAACAGTACGACACTTGGCTAGGTGTGACAAAATGGTGTATAACACATATTGTTCCTGAGTCTGTACTTAAGGCTTAGAAGTACAGTGTCAAGGCATCTGAAAGTGGGTAAAAGATGGAGAAGAGAGAAACGTCAACCTTCGGCAAAGGAAACTAGGGAAGATTTCTATGTTGGCGTTGTCTAGCTTCCAACTGTTCCTGAATAGTTATATCTTGTTCAATGGTTGCCCATGAACGTTCAAGTTCGACCCGGTTAGTAGCCGTTTTAAGAATAGTGTCGAAAAGGTTTAAGGCAATGTGTGCTTGGTTCGATAGTCCAGGTTCGATATTAGGCTATGTTGGTACATGGACAATCATGGAGGAACAGTAAAAGTGGGAAAAACTTCAAAGAGAGATTAAGTGTTGTCTTAATTTGGTCGTATAAAAGAGAATTTACAGTTTTAGGAATAAAATAGGGATGCAAATCAAATGCTCTTTCCCGTAACTGTATTATATTTTAATAAAAGGTATGAGGTGGGAGAAAAACATTTAGTTGTCTATAGTGTAAGGTTCCTGTCAGAGGGAAATCTCACGTATAAACAGAAGAGGAAAATTGTAAGGAAATAACCGATGTAGCAGAGAATATGTGTAGAATTCTGAAAATGTAGACTGGTCTTACACCCGCTGATAGCTGGTACAGAGGAAAAACAGTAAACAATTACAGAAAACCAAAATTCATTCGCTATAGTAGTGGTCGTACTAAATTATAATGAAGCACATCAATTAGGAATATGAAATGAAATGAAATATCAGATACAAGGAAACAAACTTGTAACACAGTTGTGACGGAATTGAGAATCTTCAGATTTGCTTGTATTAACTCTCAAATGTAAAAAACTCTGTTACAATCGACACAAAAAGGTCCAGCCCTGTTTATTTCTTTCTGTGGTATATTTATACAATTTTACAAATAAGATAGAATCTCAATAGTCACAGAATTTCGGTTATGACAGGGAGGAGAGCAATCGCTCTATTTCTTCTTCTATGTATTCACTTGGTGCCAGACATTTGTCTTTGCGCAGGCTCGGTACACGCGACACATCTTTCAACCAGCTGAGATATTAGCCGAGACGGTTCTGCTTGACAACTAGCTTCAAAGAAGTAACATTCTAGGGCTAACTGCTACAACATGTCTTCCATCTGTCCATCTATGATGTCGATGGCACATAATTGCGCTCTGGGCTTAATCATGCATTTATCTACTTGGACTATGTCCACCATAGTCATTTGAGAAATATCGACCGAATCTCTTTCTTCTTTCTCCTTCAGATCAAGCGAGATCTTTTCTACATTCATTTGCATCAATGTCTCATCATTACCTCCGTTGTCGATGCCCAACAGATCGTCATCTATAGAATTAAAGGCCTCCTCTAGGGAATTGGTTATATTTTTGGCTTGTGTCTTTCCTTCGGCGATGTTATGTTCCCATTCCTTTAATAAAATGTTCCCTCTGGTTTTCTCTGAAATGGTGAACCTGGGAGTACCTGTTGAAACCCTGTTGTTCGTGGCTATCATAGCCTCCTGGAAGGCGACCCGAGCTTCTCCAGCATCCCTTTCTCTGGCAGATAAGTTCTCAGAAACCTGATTTACCAGCAAGCAGTGGTCTCGGATCGCTTCTACCTTAACGAGCAAATTTCGTTGTGCCTCAGAGACACTCTTCCAAATCTTGATCGCTTGGGATTTGAACATCCCGATGTTTATCATTCTGTTCTCGACGATCTCCACCCTAGCCTGCAACTGTTCTATCATATCCCTCTGCTGACTCACTTGCATCCGACCATCCCTGACCACCAGCTGTGCTTTCTCAAGCTTAGTTTTTAGCACCTCTATCTCATTTTTATCAGCCAACCTGGCCTGATCTATTCCTATGCTCGCCTGGTCTTTAGAAGTCTCTATTGATATGGCTAGTCTGGCTTCAAGGGTCCTAATGAGGCAATTTTTTCTTTTAAGTTGGTTTTTTAAGAGCCCGAGTGAAAATTGATTCACCGAGGCATATGCTCCTAGTGTCCCTACTATTTCAGTGGAAAATCGCTCATTCAGTTATAACTTTATACTTTTTGGTAGTTGACTCTCCTTCCTAGTAGAATTCCCTTTTTACTACTGCCTTTCTCTTTTTATCGAAGAAAAACTCATTGGGGGGGAGTTCTTCCACCCTTATGGGCCTCAATTCCTCATTGAAAATCTATCCTGCATCGATATTTCCCTACGTCGACTGCAAGGGGGTAACTGATGTGATGGGTTCCCCGATCTGCTTCGTAGATTTTCCCGGAGTAGCAACCGGACTCTGCTTCTTTGGCAGGTCGGGAGTCTTTATTTTTTCTTCCGGACTCTGCTTCTTTGACGGGTCTAGAGTCTTTTCCCCTGATTCCGAACTCTTCGTTTTCTCCCCTTCGTATTGGTGTTTTCCTTGGTCGAGAGTTGCATCCTTAGAACCTTCGGTATCCTTCTGTTTCACCTCCGACGTACTCGGACCCTCACCTCGCAACACTGCGGGAAGACAGCTACGTCAATGTTCCTGGAACTTCAGAACATCGGCTCTTTCCTCAGGTGCCAAGGATTGTATCCAGGATAGGATCTCCTCATAGGACCTTGCTCCTCAGAAAATTTCATCCAAGGGTGAATTCTCATGCTCAAATCTCTTGAGCCCGCAATTTTCCAAATGGTTACTTACGACCCTCTGCGGATCGTGCTTCTTGTATTCGATGGAGACCAAATTTAGGTATTTCAGGGCTACGGCCTCGGTTTTGGCATGCCCGAAATCTAATAAAGAATAATAATTCAAATGAACAAGAAACGACGGCCATACCTTCTTCAAGTACCCTTTAAGTTCTTTGCTTACACCACCAATTACTGTTTGCCGGGAAACCTCGCGACAAGCCAGCTTGTCGAGAATGAACAAAGGCAGTGCATGCGGGGGAATAGAAGCCCCAAAAACTCTGAGGTATGAAAATTCTGATTCCACATACCAGTCTGCTATGCTGCTCAGATTCGTTACTATGTTATCCGAGATCCGGGGTGGTGGGTGACCAAAAATGGCGACATGCAGGGGCACCATCACCCAGTTAAAAATTTCATACGCAAAATTTTCCGCTTTATTTTCCCATAATTTTGCATGATATACATGTATGGGTTCATCTTTGGCTGGAGTCCAACTCCAGATCATTAATGGAAATGGTGTCATAGAACAAATTGCATCCATAATGTATGCGGACATGAAGAATGACGACGCCTTCCCATTCTCCTTTTGCTCCAGATACTCTATGACCCGATTGGTCAAGATATCCGAAAGCATCTTTGCCCAGTTAAAGGAACTGCCTTCGGCGACTCTAAACATTAGAGGCACCCACGCAAGGAAAAAATGTGATGTTTCCTCTTTCCCATATAACCAGCATGTCATCATGGCCACATATTTGTATTGTGGTTCTAACGAAGCGATTGAATATATGTCGTGGGTATCATCTCTGAACTTCGCGGTGTTTGAAACCCAATCCTTTATCAAATTGGACATGGTTTTATCATACTATACCCATTCCTTCTCCTTGAATTCTTCCAAGAACTCAGCGCCATATGTGTGGTCGGACGTCGTGGGTAGCTTATACATGGTTTGCAAATGCTTTGGCCTGAAAGTCCCGATGGTGACTCTCTGCTCGTTCATGATAGTTCTGGTAGGTATGTCCACATGGTCCAATGCCCATCGGACCATATCATAATATGGAAGCAACCGCGGCCTGGATTCTACTCTGTGCATTCCGGATTGGACAACTATTTTGTACTTGGTGGTTATATCATCTTTTTCGTTGTCGTCGGAGTCATCGGAATAATCCACCAATTCTTCTTGCAGAATATCTGAAACATATGACCAGTTCAGGACCGAGTTGATACTTCGGGGTGAAGTGTCAGAGACATTATCCGAGCCTTGTCTCGAAACCTCAACATTTGCCTTTGATGCTTTTCACGGAGCCATGGCTGAAGTTTTCTTTTTATCTCTTCTACGGTAGAACTGCGTATACATACAGAAGTCAGTTTACTCAAAGGTGATGAGCTCTGTTGTTAGAAAAACAAGACCGCGGAGCAATAAAATAAAAAAAATGCAAAACCAAAACATAGAAGACACACAATACAAGAGAGACACAGATTTACGTGGTTCACCCAGTGTGGGCTATGTCCACCAGAGAAATTTCCAGGTCCTTCCTTTATTATTATCCATCAAATGAAGGGATACAACCTACAGAAAAACCCACTGTAACTTCCTCTTCTTTCTCTCATAGTCTCCTCTCTCAGAATACAATATTCACCACACTACATAGCTGTGATACATTTCCCTCATAAAAGAGGGTTGCCTTCTAGGGAAAAAAACCCTAACATAATCTCTACTGTTAGATCTGCGACCTTATAATGAACGGTCCAGAGTTACAATGAAATTACAATATACTTTTACAAGGAAATTTTTCCTTCGGGGGCTTTGCCCCCGAACCCCCGCTTGCCTCCAGACCCCCCAGCCAGGGGGATAGGCCCCCTGGACCCCGCAAAGGGGGTACCCCCCCTCTGCACTCCCTCGCATGGAAGAGTGTACATACTTCTGGGGTGTAAATACTTCATGGGGTATAAACATGACTGAAAGTAAAAAACCTATAAATCAGGAAGATAATCAGGCTCCACTACCAACAATCTCCCACTTGGAGACTAATCTCAACAACTCCACTGCTGTTGTATATGTTGGACTCTGAACCTTCTTGGACCTGGAAAATTTCTCATTTTCATCTTCATTCTTGAAGACCAACTAAAACTGAGCAAGAACTCAGTTTCTCCCTGGTTACTCCCTTTGTTAACATGTCTGCAGGATTCTGGCTAGTGTGTATCTTTTCCAGTTTCAATTGTCCATCTTCCAAGGCGGATCATATGAAGTGGTACCTCAACTGTATATGCTTAGTCTTCGAATGGAAGGATGAGTTATTTTCAAGGTGAATGGCACTCTGACTGTCACAGTACAACTTTTTGTTCTCCTGCTTCTTTCCCAATTCCTCCATAAACCTTTGTAACCAAATCATCTCTTTACTAGCCTCTGTAGCAGCAACATACTCTGCCTCTGTTGTTGAAAGT
>ML781752.1:1208144-1244078 GCA_009831015.1 Picea engelmannii | reverse complement strand
AGGATTTCTCCGTCTATATTTTCCAGTAGGAAGGAATGTTTTCCTTCCGGAACCGAGACCCTGAATGGTCCATACTAGAGGTGGTCAAATTTACCATTCTTCGCTACTTCTTCCTTTCTTGCATCCCATCTTAGCACTAAATCACCTGGAAGGAATTCTCTGTCCTTTGCTTTTCGGTTGAACAATGCTTTCATGTCATCTTGGTACTTCTGCATCCTTTCATCAACTTTGACTCTATGTTGTTGAACCTCAATCAGTTGATTTATTCTTCTGGTTACATGATTGGGTTCTTCATTTTGATCCTGCCATAACTTCATCACTGGTAGTGCTAGGTTTATAGGTAGAACAACATCTATCCCATAGACCATTTGAAAAGGTGAAATACCGATAGACATTTTAGTTCTTATGTGGTTTTCCCACAATGCATATTTTAAGTGTACATGACAAGGCCTTTTATTTTCATCCAATACTTTCTTGATTATGTTTACCAGGATCTTGTTAGATGATTCGGACAATCCATTCCCCTGGGGATAATATGTTGTGGAATGGCCAAGAACGATGCTATACCTTCGATAGAAGTTGATCATAGCCGTAGATTTAAAGGCCTGGGCATTGTCAGTAACTATCTTTTAGGGACAACCGAATCTTGACAAAATATTGTCTTCCAAGAAATCGATTACCATCGAGTTTGTTGCCCTTTTGGTTGGAATGCCTTCCACCCACTTAGTAAAATAATATATAGCTGTTAAGATCCACTTATGTTGAGCACTGGAATGGGGATTAATCTCGCCTATGAAGTCTAGACCCCATTGCTGAAATGGGGCTTCAACTTTGACTGGAACTAGAGGCAGTGCCGAGAGCTTCTATTTACCTGTGAATAGTTGACAAGGGTTGCAGGCACACACTTTGGTATTGACGTCCGAAAAGAGTTTCGGCCAGTAGTACCTAGCCCTCAAGATCTTGTAGGTTGTATCTCTCCATGCGTGATGCCCCCCAATAGACTCCCTCATGAAATTCATCTATAATCCGTTGAGTTTCCGATTCGACTAAACAGACTAACAGGAAACCGAGTGGATCCTTCCAATATAGCTGACCTTCGGCGATACAATATTTAACTACATGGAGTTTCAAAGTTCTGGCTTTGGACGGTGATAGTTCATTTGGGTATTTTAGAGTTAGTAGGTATGACACTATTTCTCTGTACCAGCCCGATGATAAGAACTTTTCTTCGATCTTCTTTGGACTTGTTTCTTCATTCATCTTGTTTAGGTCTGTGTCTTCGTCGCTTTCCTGCAGGCAATTGATATCAAGGGCTCTGAAATTTGACTCCACTAAGAGTTTGGCCAGGCCTTGCCCTTTTATCAATTTGGACGGTTTAACTTCCAGATCGAATTCTTGGATTTTAGCGAGCCATCGCCCTCTTTTTCCGTTACTGTCTAGCTGTACCAATATATCTTTCACAGAACTGGTAGGCACGTACGCGATTATCGTTGAATGTAGTACATAAGTTCTGAATGCCTTTAGTGCTTTTATCATTGTGTACGTCTGTTTTTCTATTATGTCATACTTCAGTTCTGCGTCTCTAAGGCTCTTGCTAAAAAACATGATCGGTTGTTTGAATCCTTCTTCATTCTTTTGTAGGAGCACCGCGGCGATAGTATGTTCAAAGGCAAATGAGAATATAAGAAAATATTTCAGATAGTCTGGGCTTGCTAACACAGGTG
Organism: Picea engelmannii; assembly: GCA_009831015.1. Taxonomy (NCBI): domain Eukaryota; kingdom Viridiplantae; phylum Streptophyta; class Pinopsida; order Pinales; family Pinaceae; genus Picea; species Picea engelmannii. The sequence continues at coordinate 1,242,354 of ML781752.1, read as the reverse complement.
CCTCGCTTATGACTTTTTTAATATGCACGAATGATGCTCTGGTCTCGGTTGTCCAGTTTACTCTGCTATCTTTCTTCAACATCCATGTGATGAATTTGACAATCTCAGCGAAATCGGGGATAAACCTTCATAAAAAAATTATTCTTCCTAAGAAAGATTGAATCTCTTTTATATTTCTAGGAATATTTATAGTATCTATTGCTTCAATCCTCTTAGGATCAATCCTAATTCCATCCCTAGATATGATATGGCCCAAAATATTACCTTCCCGCATAGCGAAATGTGATTTCTTTGGGTTCAAAGATAGACCAAACCTGCGGCATTTTTTGAAAGTTTGTTTAAGATGTATCAAGTGTTCTTCATCGGTTTTAGAGAAAACCTTCAAATCGTTGAGGTAAATGACTACGAACTTGTCCTTTTCTCCTATGAAAGAGATGTCCATAGCACGCTGGAATGTGGCCCCTGCATTCATCAAACCAAAAGGAATTTTTTCATACATAAATGTACCCCATGGTGTGGTGAAAGCAGTTTTTTCCCTGTCTTGTTCATTCATAGCGATTTTATTATAACCAGAGAACCCATCTATCATAGACATTCGGTTTGCTCCAACAACGTTTTCTAACACATGGTCCATTTTGGGCAGCAGATAATTGTCCTTGAGAGATGACTTATTTAAGTTTCATAAATCCACACACAGTCTGATTTCCCCACTCTTTTTCCTGACGGGGACTAGGTTTGCTACCCAGTCCGAGTATCTCAGAGGTACGATTATTTTCACGTCCAAAAGTTTCTTAACTTCTTTTTCGAACAAAGGTAACAAAATGGGGTTAATTTGCCTAATATTTTGCCTAAACAGTTTGACCCCAGGCTTCAAAGGTATCTTGTGATCAATTATGGAAGTGTCATATGTTCTTAGCTCATCATAAGACCAGGTGAAAACATCTTTATACTGTCTGAGTAGGTATTTATACTTAACTTTCATTTCGGGAGGGAGGAACTTGGATATTTTTACCACCCTGGATCCTTTTTCAGTTCCTGTATCACAGTCCTACACTTCTTCTGGTTGGGGCTGCAAAGTGGATTTTACAAGTACGTCATTCTAATCAAAAAGTCTTTCTAAAGGAATTAATCCTTTCAGAATCTGGTTGTTTTTAAAGACCAACATACGATGATCCGCAATTTTTTCTCGGAAGGTTTCAAGATCTTCCCCTTCTTGCATGATCCACATCGGGTCATTTTGATTCTCTTGGTCTGCATGAGTTTCGGAGAACTCGCCCACTGCTGCAAGAAATTTCTTAATTTGATTGTCATCTTCAAAGACCTGCCAGTGTCGGATATTGTCTGGTATAGAGGGTTTGTATCTGATTTCAATGTGATACTTCAATTTGAAAGTCGCGGGAGGAGAGAAGGTTGAAGCTTCCTTTGCCAATGCATCAACATGTAGATTCTCTGTGCGAGGGATAAAATGGACATTTACGGATGAGAAGAAGTTTTCCATGAGATCCCAAGAACAATTTTTGTATGTTCTTAGTCTGGGATGTTTGGCTAGGTACTGTCGGTTTATTTGTTTGACTATTAACTCTGCATCACCATATACCTCTAGGTTATTTATATTTAGCTTCTTGGCAGCCTCTAATCCTAAGATCAACGCTTCATATTCGCATACGTTGTTAGTGTAATCTATGTCCCACTACAGTCGGTAGGAGAAAGGAACAATGAATTTACCTTCGGGAGCCACTAAAAGCACTCCTGCACCCGCCCCTTCAGAAGATAAAGCACCGTCAAAATACATTTTCCAGACTCTGGTGTTACACAGATCCTCTGTCATGTGACTTGACTCTTCTCTCTCTATGTCAATTTCCTCCGAACAACCATCCAAACCATCATCAAAAGACAAAATGCAATTTCCCAGATCTTGGTCCGCGATGTAAATAGGGAAATTGTTTGGGTTTTGAGGGTCACTCACTGTATATGCTAATCTCATTTCTCTATACAACCGAGTGAACTGACCACCGAACACAGGGATTATGGCATATGTCATGTCCAACTGAAGAGAACCCCCCAACTTGGCTCCCCATGACCTAGATAACAACAATCCATACTTAGGGGGAATATCTGCGATAACCACATCCATCAGGATACTCTTAACCAGGACCTGCGCCAGGGTAACTACCAGATATTTTATCATCCCCATACACTTAACCCTTCTTGAGTCAAAAGAGTACAGATCTCCATAAGGTCTGGTGATCTGGAGACCCAGCTTGTCCATAATAATCTTGGAAATAACGTTATGGGAGGCTTTGGAGTCTAACATGCAATTGTGTAGCAGTTGATCATACACATTCAGAGTGATATAAAAGGGAGCAATGGTGTCTTTGGCCCCTTCAAAATGGGGACCAAAGGTGATGTTAGGTTTTTCATCTTCCAGGTTTAAAACATCAGACTGGCTTTCTATCTCAGAGACGCCCATCGCTTTGGTAATCTGCTTTCGATAAACGGGGTTTTTTGCCAATTCTACCAAAGGGATGGGTATCTTAATTTTATTTATCTCATATTCAAAATTGAAAGCTCCGCTCACCTTGTCTGTTTCTTTGGTTGAGGATTCTGAAACTTTCCTTTACAACTTATTTGTCTGGACCGCTTTATCACTCATGGTCCTGGTTGAAGATGTAACTTTATTTACTGGTTCGGTTCGTTGTGTTTGGGTTTCAACTTTTTCCACTTCGGACTCTGGAGTGCTTACCATTTTTGTTTTGTTGTTGGGTAATAAAGTCTCTTTAGAAGGAGGCTCATAAGCTTGAACTCTTTGGAGGATTTTCTTGGGTTGATTAGTTGAAGTGGGCTTACTCTTAGATCTTAAGTTGTACTTTAGTTGAAACTTAGCCATTATCATCTCAGTTTCTGGTTGAGATTCACAGATATCAGTGTGATCACCTTTTTCACCCTTATTCGATGGTTGTGGCATGTTTAGAGATTTTTCATAGTCTTCTCGAGTCATATATGGTTGAGTGCAGTCATCACCGAAGTTCATGACATCATTATCCGAATCTCCGAAGTCTTGAAAATCGTTCACTCCTATAAAATTTTCATTCTTTAAGGGAGCTTGTATTTTTTTATCTTCATTTTTTATTTGTCTTTGTTGGTTTGGGGGGTTTGGGTTCCTCTTGAAATCTTTTTTGGGGAAAGAGTCAGCTTTGGCCTGTTCGACCTCCATTCTGGATATTTTATTTGACAGTTCTTTAATCACTCTGGCCATATCGTTCACCCTATCGTCTGCGGATCTATTAGACCCTGAAGGACCTGCTTGTTCTCTAAAGTGTTTGGTCTCTCGGTTTCCAGTTTCTAATTTATATTTAATCTTACCCGAAGCCATCATATTAGACTCTATTTCTACCGCATCGTCTTGCATTTGGTTTAGGGTGGCTCCCCTTCTTTCTCTCAAAAGGAGTGAAAAATCCGGTTCGAAAGCTCCGGAGAAAGTCACTTTGGCTGTGGGTTGGGATGGTTTAACCTCGGCTGGGATCTTATTATACATTTTGTTGAATCTTTGAATAAATTCCATGACTGTTTCTGAGTTATTTTTCCTTAAAGACCCAAATTTGGTGAAATAATATAGATGGTCTTTTCTCTCGCCCCATTGTCTGAGGAAAGCATCTTCCAAAGCATCATAAGACAAGATAGATGCTACAGGTAAGATCCGAAACCAAGTTCGGACCTGGCCTTCGAAGGTTTGGACAAGCAGTCTCGAATATACGTGCTCATGCTCGATACCTAGAATTTCAGTGAATTGATCAAATAAATTAATATGTTTAGCTGCGGTGAGATCCCCTTCCCCGGTGAATTTTGGTAGATTTTTTATGTAATTTTTGGGAAGGTCATGTAGAGGGACGGGAAATACTAAGGGAGCGTATCTGGCTGCAACTTTTGAAAAACATCTGGGAGGGGGGGCAGGACCTTGGCCTCCAACTCCTCCTAGAGGGGCTCCTCCCCCTCCTCCTCCAATAAACCCTCCACCTCCTCCTAGAAACCCTCCACCTCCTCCTCCGGTGGCTTCCATCATTATTTGTGGAAAGTTATAAAGGGGGTTTGGGAAAATTAAAAGTGACTCTTTGTTTTCTTCACGAAGAGGGAAATCCGACGAGGAAATATAAGGAACGCGAGGACTCGGTTCCTCGGATTTGAAAGAGATGAAATCGGGAGAACCAACGGGCGTGGAAACAGAGTGTGTAACACACTCTTCAGAATTTGTCGAAGTCGGGAAATTCAACTAAAGGAAAGATGGTATGTCAAAAGCTGATGAACTTTTAATAGGGCCCTTTCCTTTGTGTACTAAGGAGATTGTTGGATGAATCTCACTCCTAATTTCAGAGAAGATTGGCGTCGAAACTTTAGTATCAAAGAGAGGATTGAGCAAAGTTGAGGGTTTGAAAGAAATTTTAGTCTTCAGTGGTGGGGTTTTAAGTTTGTAAACTGCAGCGGTTGGCTTAAGAGAGCCTCTTGCCTTTAGAATCTTTTCGGGATCGGTAACGGGCGTAATATGCTTACCATCCGGGTTTTTTCTGGTATTCCTTCGACCAGATGCCAGCTTATTATTTGTGGAGTCGCCAAGTGAAAGATTAGGAAGCCTTAAAAGGTGTGTACTCTTTGTTCACTATCAAAGGGTAACACTTTCAACGAAAAACAAATGTCGTTTTCCCAGGGAAAAAGATTTCGTAACTTCAGTCCCCGACAACGGTGCCAGAAAGATGTTGTTCCTGAGTCTGTACTTAAGGCTTAGAAGTACAGTGTCAAGGCATCTGAAAGTGGGTAAAATATGGAGAAGAGAAAAACGTCAACCTTTGGCAAAGGAAACTAGGGAATAATTCTACGTTGGTGTTGTCTAGCTTCCAACTGTTCCTGAATAGTTATATCTTGTTCAATGGCCACCCATGAACGTTCAAGTTCGACCCGATTAGTAGTCGTTTTAAGAATAGTGTCGAAAAGGTTTAAGGCAATGTGTGCTTGGTTCGATAGTCTGGGTTTGATATTAGGCTGTGTTGGTACAGGGACATTCATGGAGGAACAGTAAAATTGGGAAAAAATTCAGAGAGAGATTAAGTGTTGTCACAATTTGGTCATATAAAAGAGAATTTACGGTTTTAGGAATAAAATAGGGATGCAAATCAAAGGCTCTTTCTCATAACTGTATTATATTTTAATAAAAGGTATGAGGTGGGAGAAAAACATTTAGCTGTCTATAGTGTAAGGCTCATGTCAGAGGGAAATCTCACGTATAAACAGAAGAGGAAAATTGTAAGGAAATAATCGATGTAGTAGAGAATATGTGTAGAATTTGGAAAATGTAGACTGGTCTTACACCCGTTGATAGCTGGTACAGAGGAAAAATAGTAAACAATTACAGAAAACCAAAATTCATTCTCTATAGTAGTGGTCATACTAAATTATAATGAAGAACATCAATTAGGAATATGAAATGAAACGAAATATGAGATACAAGGAAACAAACTTGTAACGCAGTCGTGACGGAATTGAGAATCTTCAGATTTCCTTGTATTAACTCTCAAATGTAAAAAACTCTGTTACAATCGACACAAAAAGGTACAGCCCTGTTTATTTATTTCTGTGGTATATTTATACAATTTTACAAATAATATAGAATCTCAATAGTCACAGAATTTTGGTTATGACAGGGAGGAGAGAAATCGCTCTATTTCTTCTTCTCTGTCTTCACTTGGTGCCAGACATTTGTCTTTTCATGGGCTCGGTACAGGCGACACATCTTTCAACCAGCTGAGATATTAGCCGAGACGGTTCTGCTTGACAGCTGGCTTCAAATAAGTAACATTCTCGGGCTAACTGTTGCAGCCTGTCTTCCATCTGTCCATCTATGATGTTGATGGCACATAATTGCGCAATGGGTTTAATCATGCATTTATCTACTTGGACTATGTCCACCATAGTCATCTGAGAAATATCAGCCGAATCTCTTTATTCTTTCTCCTTCAGATCAAGCGAGATCTTTTCTACATTCATTTGCATCAACGTCTCAGCATTACCTCCATTGTCGATGCCCAGCAGATCACCGTCTATAGAATTAAATGCCTCCTCTAGGGAATTGGTTATCTTTTTGGCTTGCTGCTTGCCTTTGGCAATGTTATGTTCCCATTCCTTTAATAAAATGTTCCCTCTAGTTTGCTCTGAAATGGTGAACCTGGGAGTACCTGCTGAAACCCTGTTGTCCGTGGCTATCACAACCTCCTGGAAGGCGACCCGAGTTGCTCCGGCATCCCTTTCTCTGGTAGATGAGTTCTCCGAAACCTGATTTACCAGCAAGCAGTGGTCTCAGATCGCTTCTACCTTGGCGATAAAATTTCACTGTGCCTCAGAGACTCTGCTCCGAATCTCGATCGCTTGGGATTTGAACATCCCGATGTTTATCATTCTATTCTCGGTGATATCAACCCTACCCTGTAGCTGTTCGATCAGATCCCTCTGTTGACTCACTTGCATCTGACTATCCCAGACCACTAGCTCTGCTTTCTCGAGCTTAGTTTTGAGAACCTCTATCTCGTTTTTATCGGCCAACCTGGCCTGCTCTATTCCTACGCTCGCCTGGTCTTTAGCAGTCTCTGTTGTCGTGTCCAGTCTGGCTTCAAGGGTCCTAATGAGGCGATTTTTTCTTTTAAGTTGGTTTTTTAAGAGCCCGACTGAAAATTGATTCGCCGAGGCATATGCTCCTAGTGTCCTTGCTATTTCAGTGGCAAATTGCTCATTCTTTTTATCCTTTCCCTCAGTTATAACTTTATACTTCTTGGCAGTTGACTCTCCTTCCTGGTAGAATTCCCTTTTTACTACTGCCTTTCTATTCTTATCAAAGAAAAACTCATTGGGAGGGAGTTCTTCCACCCTTATGGGCCTCAATTCCTCATTGAAAATCCATCCCGCATCGATATTTCCCTGCGTCGACTGCAAGGGGGTAACTGGCATGATGGGTTCCCCGATCTGCTTCGTAGATTTTCCCGGAGTAGCGACCGAACTCTGCTTCTTTGGCAGGTCGGGAGTCTTTATTTTTTCTTCCGGACTCTGCTTCTTCGACAGGTATGGAGTCTTTTCCCCTGCTTCCAAACTCTTTGTTTTCTCCCCCTCGTCTTGGTGTTTTCCTTGGTTGGGAGTCCCGTCCTTAGAACCTTCGGCATCCTTCTGTTTCACCTCCGATGTACTCAGACCCTCACCTCGCAACACTGCGGGAAGACAGCTACGTCGATGTTCCTGGAACTTCAGAACATCAGCTCTTTCCTCAGGTGCCAAGGATTGTATCCGGGCTAGGATCTCCTCATAGGACCTTTCTCCTCGGAAAATGTCATCCGAGGGTGAATTCTCATGCTCAAATCTCTTGAGCCCGCAATTTACCAAATGGTTGCTCACGACCCTCTGTGGATCGTGCTTCTTGTATTCGATGGAGACCAAATTTAGGTCTTCCAAGGCTGCGGCCTCGGCTTTGGCATGCCCGAAATCTAATAAAGAATAAGAATTCAAATGAACAGGAAATGACGGCCATACCTTCTTCGAGTACCCTTTAAGTTCTTTGCTTACACCACCAATTACCGTTTGTCGGGCAACCTCACGACAAGCCAGCTTGTCGGGAATGAACAAAGGCAGTGCATGCGGGGGAATAGAAGCCCTGAAAACTCTGAGGTATGAAAATTCTCCTTCCACATACAAGTCTGCTATGCTGCTCAGATTCATTACTATGTTGTTTGAGATCCGGGGTGGTGGGTGACCAAAAATGGCGACATGCAGGGGCACCATCACCTAGTTAAAAATTTCATACGCAAAATTTTCCGCTTTATTTTCCCATAATTTTGCATGATATACATGTATGGGTTCATCTTCAGCCGGAGTCCAACTCAAGCTCATTAATTTAAATGGTGTCATAGAACAAATTGCGTCCATAATGTATGCGGACATGAAGAATGACGACGCCTTCCCATTCTCCTTCTGCTCCCGATACTTTGTGACCCGATTGGTCAAGCTATCCGAAAGCATCTTTGCCCAGTTAAAGGAACTGCCTTTGGTGACCTGAAACATTAGAGGCACCCACGCAAGGAAGAAATGCGATGTGTCCTCATTCCGATATAACTGGCATGTCATCATGGCCACATATTTGTACTGTGGTTCTAACGAAGCGATTGAATATATGCCGTGGGTATCAGCTCTGAACTTCATGGTGTTTGAAACCCAATCCTTTATCAAACTGGACATGGTTTTATCATACTGTATGCATTCCTTCTCCTTGAATTCTTCCAAGAACTCAGTGCCATATGTGTGGTCGGACGTCGTGGGTAGCTTATACATGGTTTGAAGATGCTCCAGCCTGAAAGTCCCGATGGTGACTCTCTGCTCGTTCATGATAGTTCTGGTAGGTATGTCCACATGGTCCAATGCCCATCGAACCGTATCATAATATGGAAGAAATAGTGGCCTGGCTTCTACTCTGTGCATTCTGGATTGGATGACTATTTTGTACTTGTTGGTTATATCATCTTTTTCATTGTTGTCGGAGTCATCGGAATAATCCACCAATTCTGCTTGCAGAATATCTGAAACATATGACCAGTTCAGGACCGAGTTGATACTTCGGGGTGAAGTATCAGAGACATTGTCTGAGCCTTGTCCCGAAACCTCAACATTTGCCTTTGATGCTTTTCGCGGAGCCATGGTTGAAGATTGCATTTTAGCTCTTCTGAGGTAGAACTGCGTATACATACAGAAGTTAGTTTACTCAGAGGTGATGAGCTCTTCGTGCTATGAAAATGCATTTGTTATAATGAAACATAGCTCTTATATATACTCAAAAAACTCGGTACCTTTCAGAACAAGTCTGTCAAATCACATTTGGAAATAAATTATGCCATAAAAATCCGATCTTATATATCGATTTACCCTATTTTCTCATTAATGTCATAATTTTTTGGCGATTTAAAGCACCGGTGGCATATGAAAGACTAAGGCTACCTCGTAAATCGTGCAAAAATCAAAACACAGGATACTCATTGATTTCTCTTAATTAATCTGGTTTACCAACGTTAATCAATATTTCAGTACTCGTTATATCAGGGATTTTTCTTTAACATTTTGAGTCTCTAACACCCGAGACTGCGAAAATCGAATTTGGTTAATGAAAGGTAATCGTGATTTGGGGCTTGATTAATTTTATAATTATTACATTCTCCATATCGCGACTCGGAGCTTCGAAGATAAGTTTCTGGGAGATTTACATGTCGAGCTACGAAACCGCGAGATCGCGATATCATGACTTCATTAAAAGGGAAGATAATCTTGGATTAAGTGATTAATTAATCACATTATAACTACATCGTAATTTCGTGAGTCGGGGTTTAGACGACGTAACTTTTGAAAAAGATAACGCCGAGTGGTGAAACATCGAGACAAACTTTTACCATGGTTAGATTTTTCCTTTAATCCTTGACATGGGTTATTCAAAAAAGGACCTCGTGTTCTCGGATATCGGGGCTATGACAATAAAATTTTGGGTTTGGCGAATGTTGAGGCGTGAAACCCCTATGACGCTTAATCATGGGTTAGGGAAAAGTTTTACCCTCGTTACTATCTTGAGTGAAAGATTAAAATGATTTCGTTGTTTCGTGGCTCGTGACGTGTGAACTACCTGACTTATAGTATCCGACCTACGAGATCCCGAAGTAGAACAAAAGAGGAATCATTTTTACGAAAGGTAGGACTCATTTCGAGAGTATAATAATAATCGTTGCTCGCATGATAAAGTTTCATAGATCTTGATATCTTTGAGAAAAAAAATGAAAACCATCTTTGGATTTCAAGCATTAAGAATGAAAATTGTGACGAGCTAGAAAAACAAGGGCGGCTCCAACATAGGCTCCAACTAGGGATCTCGCCTTCCTGTGAGGTGGGAAGAATAGTAGACCACATGCCGATATTGGGTAAATGGAGTCAAAAGCTTAATCAAGCGAAAGGGTTCCCGAGAAAAGAGGATCGAAGGGGGAAAAAGACTTCATTCTTTACCTTGAAAAGTTTTTTCAAAATCAGATACTCTTTTAAAAATAGTTGTAGTCCCTTTCACAATTTTCCCTTTCCCACTACTAAATTCAGGTATGTTTTAAGACAATCAAAACAGTCCTAGGAGACCCAACAGATCTTGTGGCTCTCGGCTTGCATCAAAAGAATAAGATTATATGTTTTTAATTGGGGAGTCCTGTCTAAATTTGGGATGTGGATCAGGTTTTTAAAAAGCATTGGTTACCAGAGTAGAGTGATATTCATGTATAACAGCCTTACAGATATCTCAGACATTGCTTCACTGCCAGTGAGCCTGTGTAGTACGTCGATGAAGTTATCTGGACCCTTTTACTGAATTTCCTTTCACCACTTCGGAATATATTTATGCATTTAAATGTTGAGACAAGGGCAATCATTTCTCAATTTCCTTTCATAGTCTCTTGGACTAGGTGGGGGCAATCATTTCTGAATTTCCTTTCACCACCTGTCTTATAATTTACTTTTCAGAGCATGAAGATGGGGGCAATCAGTTTGTATCAGGGTTGACATATGTGTAATATTTTGCATTATAGGTCTGTCAACTTACTTTGATTACTCGGTACCAACCTTCTCTTGACCTTCCCAACATCTTCATTCTTAGGGAGAAAAGGAAAATAACTTTTTAAGGGCATTCTATTCGAGCAAGATTCAATCCTCTGATGTCGTTGAAAAACCTAGGAAAATTAGGATTACTCTAAACGGTCCTTCGCTTAGCAGCGGATCGAGCAGTTGTGAAGACCCAGTTTCTTTCCACAATCTGTTTTGAAACTCACGAGGTTGAAATGAAAAACTTTTATCCCTTCGTATATGAAACGGAAAGATGGTGACTTTTTTAAAAGGTAAGCCCGAAGATAGAAAGGATGCTAGGTAGTGATTTACTGACTGAAAATACAAAGGTTAAATAATTCAAAACTGACTCTTTTAGATAATTTCGGGGATAATTTACTTTGACTGACCTTCTTTAGATTGGGCAAATTGTTTAAATTGTTTTAATTTTTTCAAAGATTATCAAACCAAGAAACAACTATGTTATCTATCAGTTCAGTTGATATTGCGGTTTGAATGGCGTTACCTCGGTTTTCTTTAACAGTCTTTAATAACATGTCTTTTGAGAAATCTCATCTTTACCTTTTCATTCCACTTTCTTTGAGCAATATGAAACTACTTTAGGTATCACCTGTTTAATGCCGATTTATTTCTGACACCAACTTTCAGATTACTTTTCCTGCTTGTTTCATATACAGCTGGAATCCTGTAAAAAGAAAATATGAATCTTATTCAAAATGTGTCGAAAGTTCATGAACGAAAAAAATAAAATCAAAAGAAATGTTTAAATGAAAATACATATATGTACACAAAATATATATAATAAATTTTATTTTATTTTATTTATTTTTATTTATTTTTTTTAATTTTTTTTTTGGCGACTGTTACGTCATGTAATGCTTTAGATACCACCCATTGACAGGGGCATTGAGGATTTCTCCATCTATATTTTCCAGTAGGAAGGAATGTTTTCCTTCCGGAGCCGAGACCCTGAATGGTCCATACCAGAGGTGGTCAAATTTACCATGCTTCGCTGCTTCTTCCTTTCTTGCATCCCATCTTAGCACTAAAACACCTGGAAGGAATTCTCTGTCCTTTGATTTGCGGTCGAACAATGCTTTCATGTCATCTTGGTACTTCTGCATCCTTTCATCAACTTCGACTCTATGTTGTCGAACCTCAATCAGCTGATTTATTCTTCTGGTTACATGATTGGGTTCTTTGTTTTGATCCTACCATAACTTCATCACTAGTAGCGCTAGGTTTATAGGTAGAACAACATCTGTCCCATAGACCATTTGAAAATATGAAATACCGATAGACCTTTTAGTGCTTATGTGGTTTTCCCACAATGCGTATTTTAAGTGTACATGCCAAGACCTTTTATTTTCATCCAATACTTTCTTGATTATGTTTACCAAGCTCTTGTTAGATGATTCGGCCAATCCGTTCCCCTAGGGATAATATGCTATGGAATGGAAAAGAACGATGTTATGCCTTTGACATAAGCTGATCATAGCCGTAGATTTAAAGGCCTGGACATTGTCAGTAACTATCTTTCGGGGACAACCGAATCTTGACAAAATATTGTCTTCCAGGAAATTGATTACCACCGAGTTTGTTGCCCTTTTGGTTGGAATGGCTTCCACCCACTTAGTAAAATAATCTGTACCTCTTAAGATCCACTTATGTTGAGCACTGGAATGGGGATTAATCTCGCCTATGAAGTCTAGACCCCATTGCTGAAATGGGGCTTCAGCTTTGACTGGAACTAGAGGCAGTGTCGAGAGCTTCTGTTTACCTGTGAATAGTTGACAAGGGTTGCAGGCACGCACTTTGGTATTGACGTCCGAAAATATTTTCGGCCAGTAGTACCCAGCCCTTAAGATCTTGTAGGCTATATCTATCCATGCGTGATGCCCCCCACAGAATCCCTCATGAAATTCATCTATAACCCGTTGAGCTTCCGATTCAACTAAACAGACTAACAGGAAACCGAGTGGATCCTTCCAATATAGCTGACCTTCGGCGATACAATATTTAACTGCATGGAGTTTCAAAGTTCTAGCTTTGGACGGTGATAGTTCATTTGGTCATTTTAGAGTTAGAAGGTATGACACTATGTCTCTGTACCAGCCTGATGATAAGAACTTTTCTTCGATCTTCTTTGGACTTGTTTCTTCATTCAGCTCATTTAGGTCTGTGTCTTCGTCTCTTTCCTGCAGGCAATTGATATAAAGGGCTCTGAAATTTGACTCCGCTAAGAGTTTGGCCAGGCCTTGCCCTTTTATCAATTTGGTCGGTTTAACTTCCAGATCGAATTCTTGGATTTTAGCGAGCCATCGCCCTCTTTTTCCATCACTGTCTGGCTGTACCAATATATCTTTCATAGAACTGGTAGGCACGTATGCGATTATATTTGAATGTAGTACATAAGTTAGGAATGCCTTTAGTGTTTTTACCATTGCATACGCCTGTTTTTATATTATGTCATACTTCAGTTCTGTGTCCCTAAGGCTCTTGCTAAAAAACGCGATTTGTTGTTCGAATCCTTCTTCATTCTTTTGTAGGAGCACCGCAGTGATAGTATGTTCAGAGACAAATGAGAATATAAGAAAATCTTTCAGATAGTCTGGGCTTGCTAACACAGGTGCCTCGCTTATGAATTTTTTAATATGCACGAATGATGCTCTGGCCTCGGTTGTCCAATTTACTCCGTTGTCTTTCTTCAACGTCCCTGTGATCAATTTGACAATCTCAGCGAAATTGGGGATAAAACTTCGTAAAAAATTTATTCTTCCTAAGAAAGATTGAATCTCTTTTATATTTCTAGGAATATTTATAGTATCTATTGCTTCAATCCTCTTAGGATCAATCCTGATTCCATCCCTAGATACAATATGGCCCAAAAGCTTACCTTCCTGCATAGAGAAATGTGATTTCTTTGGGTTGAAAGATAGACCAAACCTGCGGCATTTTTTGAAAGTTTGTTTAAGATGTATCAAGTGTTCTTCATCGGTTTTAGAGAAAACCGTCAAATCGTCGAGGTAAATGACTACGAACTTGTCCCTTTCTCCTATGAAAGAGATGTCCATAGCGCGCTGGAATGTGTCCCCTGCATTCATCAAACCAAAAGGCATTTTGTCATACATAAACGTACCCCATGGTGTGGTGAAAGCAGTTTTTTCCGTGTCTTGTTCATTCATAGCGATTTGATTATAACCAGAGAACCCATCTATCATAGACATTCGGTTTGCTCCAACAACTTTTTCTAACACATGGTCCATTTTGGGCAGCGGATAATTGTCCTTGAGAGATGACTTATTTAAGTTTCAGAAATCCACACACAGTCTGATTTCCCCACTCTTTTTCCCGACCGGGACTAGGTTTGCTACCCAGTCCGAGTATCTCAGAGGTACGATTATTTTCATGTCTAAAAGTTTCTTAACTTCTTTTTCGATCAAAGGTAACAAAATGGGGTTAATTTGCCTAAGATTTTTCCTAAACGGTTTGACCCCAGGCTTCAAAGGTATCTTGTGATCAATTATGGAAGTGTCATGCGTTCTTAGCTCATCATAAGACAAGGCGAAAACATATTTATACTGTCTGAGTAGGTCTTTATACTTAACATTCATTTCCGGAGGGAGTAACTTGGATATTTTTACCACCCTGGATTCTTTTTTAGTTCCTATATCACAGTCCTCCACTTCTTCTGGTTGGGGCTGCAAAGTGGATTTTACAGGTAAGTCGTTCTGATCAAAAAGTCTTTCTAAAGGAATTAATCCTTTCAGAATCTGGTTGTTTTTAAAGACCAGCATACGATGATCCGCAATTTTTTCTCGGAAGGTTCAGGATCGTCCCCTTCTTACATGATCCACATCAGGTCATTTTGATTCTCTTGGTCTGCATGAGTTTTGGAGAACTCACCCACTGCTGCAAGAAATTTCTTAATTTGTTCGTCATCTTCAAAGACCTGCCAGTGTCGGATATTGTCTGGTATAGAGGGTTTCTATCTGATTTCAATGTGATACTTCAATTTGAAATTCATGGGAGGAGAGAAGGTTGAAGCTGCCTTTGCCAATGCATCAGCATGTAGATTCTCTGTGCGGGGGATAAAATGGACATTTACAGATGAGAATAATTTTTCCATGAGATCCCAAGAACAATTTATGTATGTTCTTAGTCTGGGATGTTTCGCTAGGTACTGTCGGTTTATTTGTTTGACTATTAACTCTGCGTCACCATATACCTCTAGGTTATTTATATTTAGCTTCTTGGAAACCTCTAATCCTAATATCAACGCTTCATATTCGCATACGTTGTTAGTGTAATCTATGTCCCACTACAGTCGGTAGGAGAAAGGAACAATGAATTTACCTTCGGGAGCCACTAAAAGCACTCCTGCACCCGCCCCTTCAGAAGATAAATCACTGTCAAAATACATTTTCCAGACTCCGGTGTTACATAGATCCTCTGTCATGTGACTTGACTCTTCTCACTCTATGTTGATTTCCTCCGAACAACCATCCAAACCATCATCAAAATACTAAATGCAATTTCCCAGATCTTGGTCCGCGATGTAAATAGGGAAATTGTTTGGGTTTTGAGGGTCACTCACTGTATATGCTAATCTCGTTTCTCTGTACAACCGAGTGAACTGACCACCGAACAAATGGATTGTGGCATACGTCATGTCCAACTGAAGAGAACCCCCCAACTTGGCTCCCCATGACCTGGATAACAACAAGCCATACTTAGGGGGAATATCTGCGATAACCACATCCATCAGGATACTCTTAACTGGGACCTGCGCCAGGGTAACTACCAGATCTTTTATCATCCCCATACACTTAACCCTTCTTGAGTCAAAAGAGTACAGATCTCCATAAGGTCTGGTGATCTGGAGACCCAGCTTGTCCGTAATAATCTTGGGCATAACATTATGGGAGGCTCCGGAGTCTAACATGAAATTGTGTAGCAGTTGATCATACACATTCAGAGTGATATAAAAGGGAGAAATGGTGTCTTTGGCCCCTTCAAAATGGGGACCAAAGGTGATGTTAGGTTTGTCATCTTCCAGGTTTAAAACATCAGATTGGCTTTCTATCTCAGAGACGCCCATCGCTTTGGTAATCTGCTTCCGATAAAAGGGTTTTTTGCCAATTCTACCAAAGGGATGGGTATCTTAATTTTATTTATCTCATATTCAAAATTGAAAGCTTCGCTCACCTTGTCTGTTTCTTTGGTTGAGACTTTTGAATCCTTCCTTCCCGACTTATTTGTCTGGACCGCTCTATCACTCATGGTCCTGGTTGAAGACGTAACTTTATTTACTGGTTCGGTTCGTTGTGTTTGGGTTTCAACTTTTTCCACTTCAGACTCTGGAGTGCTTACCATTTTACTTTTGTTGTTGGGTAATAAAGTCTCTTCCGAAGGAGGCTCATAATCTTGACCTCTTTGGAGGATTTTCTTGGGTTGATTAGTTGAAGTGGGCTTACTCTTAGATCTTAAGTTGTACTTTGGTTGAAACTCAGCCATTATCATCTCAGTTTCTGGTTGAGATTCATAGAGATCAGTGTGATCACCTTTTTCACCCTTATTCGACGGTTGTGGCATGTTTAGAGATTTTTCATAGTCTTCTTGAGTCAGATATGGCTGAGTGCAGTCATCACCGAAGTTCGTGACATCATTATCCGAATCTCCGAAGTCTTGAAAATTGTTCACTCCTATAAAATTGTCATTCTTTAAGGGAGCTTGTATTTTTTTATCTTCATTTTTTATCTGTCTTTGTTGGTTCGAGGGGTTTGGGTTCCTCTAGAAATCGTTTTTTGGGAAAGAGTCAGCTTTTGCCTATTCGAGCTCCATTCTGGATATTTTATTTGACAATTCTTTAATCACTCTGTCCATATCGTCCACCCTATCGTCTGCGGATCTATTAGACCCTGAAGGACCTGCTTGTTCTCTAAAGAGTTTGGTCTCTCGGTTTCCAGTTTCTAATTTAGCTTTAAGCTTACCCGAAGCCATCATATTAGACTCTATTTCTACCGCATCATCCTGCATTCGGTTTAGGGTGGCTCCCCTTCTTTCTCGCAAAAGGAGTGCAAAATCCGGTTCGAAAGCTCCGGCGAAAGTCACTTTGGCCGCGGGTTGGGATGGTTTAACCTCGGTTGGGATCTTATTATATAGTTTTTTGAATCTTTGAATAAATTCCATGACTATTTCTGAGTTCCTTTTCCTTAAAGACCCAAATTCGGTTAAATAATATAGATGGTCTTTTCTCTCGCCCCATTGTCTGAGGAAAGCATATTCTAAAGCATCATAAGACAAGATAGATGTTGCAGATAAGCTCTGAAACAAAGTTCGGACCTGGCCTTCGAAGGTTTGGACAAGAAATCTCAAATATACGTCCTCATGCTCGATACCTAGAATGTCACCGAATTGATCAAAGAAATTAATATGTTCTGTCGCGGTTAGATCCCCTTCCCCGGTGAATTTTGGTAGATTTTTTATGTAATTTTTGGGAAGGTCATGTAGAGGGATGGGCAATACTAAGGGAGCATATCTGGCTGCAACTTTCGCAAAAACTCTGGGAGGGGGGGTAGGCCCTTGGCCTCCAGCTCCTCCTAGAGGGGATCCTCCCCCTCCTCCTCTGATAAACCCTCCACCTCCTCCTACAAACCCTCCACCTCCTCCTCCGACGGCTGCCATCATTATTTGTGGAAAGTTATAAAGGGGGTCTTGGAAAATTAAAAGTGACTCTCTGTTTTCTTCACGAAGAGGGAAATCCGATGAGGAAAGATAAGGAACGCGAGGACTCGGTTCCTCGGATTTGCAAGAGATGAAATCAGGAGAACCGACGGGCGTGGAAACAGAGTGTGTAACACACTCTTCAGAATTTGTCGAAGTCGGGAAATTCAACTGAAGGAAAGATGGTATGTCAAAAGCCGACGAACTTTCAATAGGGCCCTTTCCTTTGTGTACTAAGGAGATTGTTGGATGTATCTCACTCCTAATTTCGGAGTAGATTGGCGTTGAAACTTTAGTATCAAAGTGAGGACTGAGCGAAGTTGAGGGTTCGAAATAACTTTTAGTCTTCAGTGGTGGGGTTTTAAGTTTGTAAACTGCAGTGGTTGGCTTAAGAGAGCCTCTCGCCTTTAGAATCTTTTCAGGATCAGTAACGGGCGTAATCTGCTTACCATCCAGGTTTTGTCTGGTATTCCTTCGACCGGATGCCAGTTTATTATTTGTGGAGTTTCCAAGTGAAAGATTAGGAAGCCTTAAAAGGTGTGTACTCTTTGTTCACTATCAAAGGGTAACACTTTCAACGAAAAACAAATGTCGTTTTCCCAGGGAAAAAGATTTCGTAACTTCGGTCCCTAGCAACGGCACCAGAAAGATGTTGTTCCTAAGTCTATACTTCAGGCATAGAAGTATAGTGTCAAGGCATTTGAAAGTGGGTAAAATATGGAGAAGAGAGAAACATCAACCTTCGGCAAAGGAAACTAGGGAATATTTCTACGTTGGCGTTGTCTAGCTTCCAATTGTTCCTGAATAGTTATATCTTGTTCAATGGCTGCCCATGAACGTTCAAGTTCGACCCGGTTAGTAGTCGTTTTAAGAATAGTGTCGAAAAGGTTTAAGGCAATGTGCGCTTGGTTCAATAGTATAGGTTCGATATTAGGCTATGTTGGTACAGGGACAGTCATGGAGGAACAGTAAAAGTGGGAAAAACTTCAAAGAGAGATTAAGTGTTGTCTCAATTTGGTCGTATAAAAGAGAATTTACGGTTTTAGGAATAAAATAGGGATGCAAATCAAAGTCTCTTTCCCATAACTATATTATATTTTAATAAAAGGTATGAGGTGGGAGAAAAACATTTAGCTGTCTATAGTGTAAGGCTCCTATCAGAGGGAAATCTCACGTATAAACAAAAGAGGAAAATTGTAAGGAAATAACCGATGTAGCAGAGAATATGTGTAGAATTCTGAAAATGTAGACTGGTCTTACACCCGCTGATAGATGGAACAGAGGAAAAACAGTAAACAATTACAAAAAACCAAAATTCATTCGCTATAGTAGTGGTCGTACTAAATTACAACTAAGCACATCAATTAGGAATATGAAATGAAATGAAATATGAGATACAAGGAAACAAACTTGTAACACAGTCGTGACGGAATTGAGAATCTTCAGATTTGGTTGTATTAACTCTCAAATGTAAAATATTCTGTTACAATCGACACAAAAAGGTCTAGCCCTGTTTATTTCTTTCTGTGGTATATTTATACAATTTTACAAATAAGATAGAATCTCAATAGTCACAGAATTTCGGTTATGACAGGGAGGAGAGAAATCACTCTATTTATTTTTCTCTGTCTTCACTTGGTGCCAGACGTTTGTCTTTGCGCGAGCTCGGTACAGGTGACACATCTTTCAACCAGCTGAGATATTAACCGAGACGGTTCTACTTGACAGCTGGCTTCAAAGAAGTAACATTCTTGGGCTAACTACTGCAACTGTCTTCCATCTGTCCATCTATGATGTCGATGGCACATAATTGCACGCTGGGTTTAATCATGCATTTATCTACTTGGACTATGTCCACCATAGTCATCTGAGAAATATCGGTCGAATCTCTTTCTTCTTTCTCCTTCAGATCAAGTGAGATCTTTTCTACATTCATTTGCATCAACGTCTCATCATTACCTCTGCTAACGATGCCCAGCAGATCGTCATCTATAGAATTAAAGGCCTCCTCTAGGGAATTGGTTATCTTTTTGGCTTGCTGCTTGCCTTCGGCGATGTTATGTTCCCATTCCTTTAATAAAATGTTCCCTCTAGTTTTCTCTGAAATGGTGAACCTGGGAGTACCTGCTGAAACCTTGTTGTTCGTGGCTATCAAAGCCTCCTGGAAGGCGACCCGAGCTGCTCCGACATCCCTTTCTCTGGCAGATAAGTTCTCGGAAACCTGATTTACCAGCAAGCAGTGGTCTCGGATCACTTCTACCTTTGCGAGAAAATTCCACTGTGCCTCAGAGACTCTTCTCCGAATCTGAATCGCTTGGGATTTGAACATCCCGATGTTTAACATTCTGTTCTCAGCGATCTCCACCCTAGCCTGCAGTTGTTCGATTAGATCCCTCTGCTGACTCACTTGCATCCGACCATCTCGGACCACCAGCTGTTCTTTCTCAAGCTTAGTTTTGAGCACCTCTATCGCATTTTTATCGGCCAACCTGGCCTACTCTATTCCTACGCTCGCATGGTCTTTAGCAGTCTCTATTGTTGTGGCCAGTCTGGCTTCAAGGGTCCTAATGAGGCGATTTTTTCTTTTAAGTTGGTTTTTTAAGAGCCCAACTGAAAATTGATTCGTCGAGGCATATGCTCCTAGTGTCCCTGCTATTTCAGTGGTAAATTGCTCATTCTTTTTATCCTTTCCCTCAGTTATAACTTTATACTTCTTGGCAGTTGACTCTCCTTCCTGGTAGAATTCCCTTTTTACTACTGCCTTTCTCTTCTTATCGAATAAAAACTCATTGGGAGGGAGTTCTTCCACCCTTACGGGCCTCAATTCCTCATTGAAAATCCATCCCACATTGATATTTCCCTACGTCGACTGCAAGGGGGTAACTGACGTGATGGGTTCCCCGATCTGCTTCGCAGATTTTCCCGGAGTAGCGACCAGACTCTGCTTCTTTGGCAAGTCGGGAGTCTTTATTTCTGCTTCCGGACTCTGCTTCTTCGGCGGGTCTAGAGTCTTTTGCCCTGATTCCAAACTCTTCGTTTGCTCCCCCTCATCTTGGTGTTTTCCTTATTCGGGAGTCACGTCCTTAGAACCTTCGACATCCTTCTGTTTCACCTCCGACGTACTCGGACCCTCACCTCGCAACACTACGGGAAGACAACTACGTCGATGTTCCTGGAACTTTAGAACATCGGCTCTTTCCTTGGGTGCCAAGGATTGTATCCAGGCTAGGATCTCCTCATAGGACCTTGCTCCTTGGAAAATGTCATCCGAGGGTGAATTCTCATGCTCCAATCTCTTGAGCCCGCAATTTTCCAAATGGTTGCTCAGAACCCTTTGTAGATCGTGCTTCTTGTATTTGATGGAGACCAAATTTAGGTCTTCCAGGGATGCAGCCTTGGCTTTGGCATGCCCGAAATCTAATAAAGAATAAGAATTCAAACGAATAGGAAACGACGGCCATACCTTCTTCGAGTACCCTTTAAGTTCTTTGCTTACACCACCAATTACCATTTGCTGGGCAACCTCACGACAAACCAGCTTGTCGGGAATGAACAAAGGCAGCGCATGCGGGGGAATAGAAGCCCCAAAAAATCTGAGGTATGAAAATTCTGCTTCCACATACCAGTCTGCTATGCTGCTCAGATTCGTTACTATGTTGTCCGAGATCCGGGGTGGCGGGTGACCAAAAATGGTGACATGCAGGGGCACCATCACCCAGTTAAAAATTTCATACGCAAAATTTTCCGCTTTATTTTCCCATAATTTTGCATGATATACATGTATGGGTTCGTCTTCGGCCGGAGTCCAACTCTAGCTCATTAATGGAAATGGTGTCATAGAACAAATTGCGTCCATAATGTATGTGGACATGAAGAATGACGACGCCTTCCCATTCTCCTTCTTCTCCTGATTCTCTGTGACCCGATTGGTCAAGCTATCTGAAAGCATCTTTGCCCAGTTAAAGGAACTTCCTTCGGCGACCTGAAACATTAGAGGCACCCATGCAAGGAAAAAATGCGATGTGTCCTCTTTCCCATATAACCGGCATGTCATCATGGCCACATATTTGTACTGTGGTTCTAATGAAGCGATTGAATATATGTTGTGGGTATCAGCTCTGAACTTCGCGGTGTTTGAAACCCAATCCTTTATCAAACTGGACATGGTTTTATCATACTGTATGCATTCCTTCTCCTTTAATTCTTCCAAGAACTCAGTGACATAAGTGTGGTCGAACGTCGTGGGCAGCTTATACATGGTTTGCAGATGCTCCGGCCTGAAAGTTCCGATGGTGACTCTCTTCTCGTTCATTATAGTTCTGGTAGGTATGTCCACATGGTCCAATGCCCATCAGACCATATCATAATATGGAAGCAACCGTGGCCTTCCTGATACTCTGTTCATTCCGGATTGGACGACTATTTTGTACTTGGTGGTTATATCATCTTTTTCGTTGTCGTCGGATTCGTCGGAATAATCCACCAATTTTGCTTGCAGAATATCTGAAACATATGATTAGTTCGGGACCGAGTTGATACTTCGGGGTGAAGTATCAGAGACATTGTCTGAGCCTTGTCCTGAAACCTCAACATTTTCCTTTGATTCTTTTCGCAGAGCCATGGTTGAAGTTTGTGTTTTATCTCTTTTGCGGTAGAACTGCGTATACATACAGAAGTCAGTTTACTCATAGGTGATGAGCTCTGCGTGCTATGAAAATGCATTTTTTATAATGAAACACAACTCTTATATATACTCAAAAAACTCGGTACCTTTCAGAACAAGTCTGTCAAATCACATTTGGAAATAAATTCTGCCATAAAAATCCGATCTTATATATCGATTTACCCTATTTCCTCATTAATGTCATAAATTTTTGGTGGTTTAAAGCGTCGGTGGCGTATGAAAGACTAAGGCTACCTCGTAAATCGTGCAGACATCAAAACGCGGGATACTCATTGATTTCTCTTAATTAATCAAGTTTACCAACGTTAATCAATATTTCAGTACTCGTTATATCGAGGATTTTTCTTTAACATTTTGAGTCTCTAACACCCGAGACTGCGAAAATCGACTTTGGTTAATGAAAGGTAATCGTGATTTGGGGCTTGATTAATTTTATAATTATTACATTCGCCATATCGCGACTCGGAGCTTCGAAGATAAGTTTCTGGGAGATTTACATGTCGAGCTGCGAAACCGCGAGATCGCGATATCATGACTTCATTAAAAGGGAAGATAATCTTGGATTAAGTGATTAATTAATCATGTTATAACTGCATCATGATTTCGCGAGTCGGGTTTTAAACGGCGTAACTTTCAAAAAAGATAACGCCGAGTGGCGAAACATCGAGAGAAACCTTTACCACGGTTAGCTTTTTCCTTTAATCCTTGACATGGGTTATTCAAAAAAGGACCTCGTGTTCTTGGCTATCAGGGCTATGACAGTAAAATTTTGGGTTTGGCGAACGTCGAGGCACGAAACCCCGACGATGCTTAATCGTGGGTTAGGGAAAACTTTTACCCTCCTTACTGTCTTGAGTGAAATATTAAAATGATTTCGTTGTTTCGTGGCTCAGGACTTGTGAACTACCTGACGTATAGTATCCGACCTACGAGATCCCGAAGTAGAACAAAAGAGGAAGCATTTTTATGAAAGGTAGGACTCGTTTCGAGAGTATAATAATCATCGTTGCTCGCGTGATAAAGTTTCAGAGATCTTGATATCTCTGAGAAAAAAAATGAAAACCATCTTTGGATTTCAAGCATTAAGAATGAAAATTGTGACGAGCTAGAAAAACAAGGGCGTCTCCAACAACACACTTTCATAAAAATCTTTTAAACTTTAGTAAAAGGGTTTATAAATTTACTTTATTAAAACATTGACAATTTATTTTAATGAATTGCATTAATGCATTTCCACTTTTTATGTTAGCATTCACATGCTCAAGGAGTATGACCTACACCATATCACCTCAAATTGAATCAAGATTAAAATGTTTCTTAGCTTATTTTCATATTGAAGGGTAGACAAACCCTATTATTAGCAGTTGTCAAAGTTAATGCTATGAATTGTGGGTCATTCATTGTGATACCATTGATGCATCATAGAATTTTCAATAATTTTGAAATGAAGAGTAAGGGATAATATGGATTATCCATTTGTTTCCCTTCCACCTTGTACCCATATATTTCCTCTAATGTGAAACTTATTGGATAGATAAAACCCTAGTGTGCATTGAAACTTTGAGGAGATTGTTCTTCACAAGGAAGAATACAATAAAATTTAGAACTAGATTGTGGGAGTTGTGGTCCATATCATAGGATGAAATTTTAACCATGGGTTACTAATGATGATATATTCAAGTGGCCTATAATATCACAAACACTTGACCACATACATAAAAATCTCTAAACGAGAATCAATGGAAAGCAAGGAAGACAAAGCTTCATTTGATTATTCTAATATTTGTACTATGTTTTAGTCTATAAAAACAAAAACATATTATCACCATGCCAAAACTTAGTTATTTCTTGAACAAATTCTCAATTGATGTTTTGCAATGAGAGATATCTACAATTCAAGTTTGGAGGAAAAACACTTCATAAGAACTTGAGGGATTTATTACTTGTTTTGTGCTTCCTCTTAGGATAGGATATTTAGATTCGAGCATCTACATATCAGGAAATCCAAGAATATAGAATATGATTTCAATGGATGGATTGGTTGGTGAGCTATTGATAGAAGAAAAATGTATGGAAACTTTAAAAAATCCATAAAAATAACATGCACTATTAGCTAAGTATTTATGGGAAAAATTATGCCAAAATATGGGCATATGAACCCTAAATTAGAATCCATCAAATGAAATCCATTCCATGATTATAAGGATTTTTATTGAGTAGTTACATGTTATATGTTGACTCTATATTGATAAACATTTTTAAATAGAACCGGGAGTCAAGGATTTGGATGACCTTTTTAACACAAAGCATTTTGGCACCATTTACACTTGAATTTAGATTCTCTCATCTCTTTACTATTCCATAGCCCTTGAAAATATATGTGAATAATTTTCAATCTTGTGGAATTCCATTCTACTAGTATAGACCATTTTATCCCAAGAAGGTTGCACCATCCAAGTAAGGAATTAGGATTTAAAATGAAATTTGAAAATGGGGTTTTCTTTTTATACAACATTTGGATTGAACTATAGAACATAGCCTCCCGGTGAGGTTAATGGGAACTAAAAATGAGATGAAAGAATTAGATTGGCGCCTTATCCATTGGATCATAGAGTCAACAAGATTATTCAAGAAAAATACTCCTTCCATTGATAACAAAATTGACAACAACACATGAACTTATTAAAACAACACTAAAATATGAAAACATATTAGAAAATCAAGTCCAAAAACTATGTCAGGAAATCAATAAGATCCTAACCACCTACCTAAACTGGTAAGATAGAAATTAGTTTAAAGCATACATATGATGCAACTAATAATACATTCTATATTTTCTATTCCCAATACTCCCAAGTGCTTGATTAGTTCAAGGATTGTTGGACGTAGCCTTGAAAAAGACCATGGTGCATGCAATGAGCTTAAGAAAATGAGGAAATGTGAATTTTGAGGATATATTATCATCTATGGAATGCATCCATTGTTGCATACAATCAAACACATTTTCCACATTTAGATGGTGATGAGAAACTAGAGTAAATATTATAGAAGGTAGAGAAGTCAATAACGTTATCAACATTCAATGTTCATGTTTCTACTTTGGAAAAAATTATATTACCCCAAGTCTTCCATTTCGAGAATGCATTCCTTCTTCCCAAATCATATATTGTAACACACCCAACCCATTAATTAGCCTTTCTAGGGATGGGGCATTAAATTCTCACTTTCCCTGGTTCATTTTCGGTTCCTTACTTAAGAAAAACCCTCTTAATCAGCTCCCCCAAAACTTACATTTCTCATTGTGCGCTCAAACCAACTAACTGGGTATTCCTAGTGACCTAGGGATGAAAACCATGAGCTAAGAGCCTGTGTTAGCAAAGATTTCAACACTTCAGAATTTCCTAGACTTTGGGAGTTCCAAAAGTGTTGTCAAATTCTCAGATCGTCGAACAGTGTAGGGGATCAATGGTTCACATCCTCTGCTGAGATCTACGGTTAAAAGGGGGCTTTGATAATCATTGTTAAACATACCTTTTTCCTAATCCTTGAATTCTCGAGGTCTTTCCACATGGCCTTATCCATTCAGCAATCGAAAATTGGTGATCGACGATCGACGATCTTCGTTGAGCATTCCCTTTTTCCATACTATGCCCAAACTCCCAAACTCTTGATATCTCGCCACGTGGCCTTGGACCTTCAACAGTCGATGTTCAGCGTTTTATGTTGGACGTTCCTATATTGTACCCACCCCACATCTTTTGAACTCTCGGAGCTATCTAAACTCCTAGAGTCCCAGACACGTCACCAGCCATGTAGGCTAGGCAACCACAAACCATAAACTGACACGCAGTGAGGGTCAAGGGGTGACACTTGTCCTTGATAGAGGGTGACACATGTCATGATCTAATAGGCACAATGGGTATGTGAATCATCCAAAACTGGGTGAAACATGGCATGTGTAATGTGGGTCCACGTCACATCGAATGATGTCATCAAGTCACGTCATCATAGATGGATAATTTCTCGGTCCTTCAATTTAACGGTCCGCAATATTCCACATAGATCCATAGATATATGGTTCTCATTACTTCGTGGCTTCGGGATTTAGTGCTTATCGAATCCTCTCGATGAAAATCCCCTCAAGAGATAAGTCTATGGACTCTCGAATCTTGCGCCAGGTGTCATCTTCGACCAATGGTCGATATTTACTTCGGCATTCGCAAATTCGGTGGTTTTCACACCTTGAAAGCCCTCGGCCAAATTCCTTTAGAGTATGAAGTCTCCATACCATGAGGTTTCTTTCCACATACCCATTCATCCAATGGTCCTGGTTAATTTTGTAGTTCAACATTCAGGAGCTCAACATTCGGGAGCTTGGCATATATCTCCCAACTTTCCCTCCGGACCACGTCGGATATATCTCCACGTGTACCTAGCCTCTACGACTAGGATTTACTCTCACTTGCATAACTCTGGGTAAATTTATGTGTCCCTATATCCCTGAATACCTAGACTCCTGGATAATCGTTGATCTATGGACACATGTCCCTCTCTTCTCAACGGTCCATATTTACTCCACGACTTTGGCATTCGAGAGTTTCGACGCTAGACCACTCCTAATCTCCCAAAGTAGCACTTTTTTGAAGTTCTTAATGCCTCCCTTCCTAAATACGATCTAAAATCTAAGAGAGATCTACCTTGGACCCCCATATCGACGACCCTCATCAATTCGCGACTTCATCCTTCAACTACTTTCGAGGACTTTGGAGTCACAAGTCCCGAAGTCGAAAGAGCTAGCCCATTTTTGGACTAGTGCGGGGTTCCCAAACCCCATTCACATGGATACTTTGAAAATTATAGGAGCTAAGCATTAATCCTTTAGCATCAAATGGGTTAAGGACATGGGCACGAGCCCTTTCTCAAATGGGTGAATAGTCTAAAGGAAATATGCCCATATCCCACATAATTCAAACTTTGACATTTGTGTTAAGGTAACTTCAAGGGGTTGGAAGGACTTAGATGTTTTCAATCAATCCTACCCCATCTCTCATGCAGATTCACATCTCATGACTATTTAGCAACAAAACTGGGATAAATTTGAAATCCATGAAGCATAGAAGTTTACAAAAGAAAAATAACCTATCTAATAAATGTTCAAATACTGCAATACTGAATCATAAACATAAACATTTCATCATCACATCCAATATAATACACAGAGTATGAAAATACTTATCAGAACTAGAAAATGTGAAGCAATTGTTGAAAGGGGTGTTCGTCTCCTCCCAACCATAGGCAATGTAACTCCTAATGGATTTACCACTAGCCACCCCTGATCTAGACCATGATTCTCTAAGAGAGATTCTTTCTCTTTGCTCCACAACAGTCAGAGACGAAGGTTACTCTCCTCCTCCCACAGGAACTGGGTGTCTGGTTTTCTCTACTCCAAGCAAGGAGGTTTGCATGAGTACTTCCTCAATCACTCATCAGCCCCATTTATCATCTTGTATCCCAACCCTGTCTATGGATTCTTTCAACTAAAACAAGCTTACTACTCATATTTTTTCTTTCAGCTTCATAATCGAAGTATATTCACTGCTCTTCTCGAGAGAGTGTTTTTGTCTACTCTGTTATCTCGCAAATCTATCTCTGTCCCTGAATTACCTCATTTATTTCCTTCCTCAACAAGGCTTCATGGATCTGAATCCTAATTTGTGGTCTGGCCTGGAAGCCTTACAGATGGGTACCCTATTCCATCTCCTCATTAACTCTTGAGGATGGCCTTCCAACTATCAGCCTAACTAGAAATTCATTTCTGGGTCAGAGGATTGTTGAAAAATTACACCCAGTAGGTACCGGTCTAGCGAGGGTCATATCAACCATACTTCGTTTCCCTTCACCATCTCTCTCATAAAATCCATGGTCTATCTTGGCAAACTTTCCCCCTTTCAACATTTGTGTAACACATATTCAAATTCTATTAATAAAAAAAAATCATACAATGACCCTTTTATACAAGGGTTCATCAAATCAAACATTCACACATATTTATTCCGACATAGTCTCTTGGCCAGTTATACTTGTATTTACAAACTGGTGGAAACAAGGGTATCACAATCCCCTCCCCATTAAAGGAACAATGTCCTCCATGTTCTATCTGTCGATGTGCTTTGTATGTACAAAAGTAAACAAAAATGGATATGCATGTCTCATGGCATCCTCCATTTCCCATGTAGCCTGATCTGGGCCAAAGTGTTTCCACTACACCTTGAACTGTGCAATGGTTTTGTTCTTGAGTGGGGTTTCCTTCCTGTCTATTATGCATTGAGGTTCTGGTAGTAATTCTCCCTCAGGTTCCACCTCAATCAAATACCAATAAATAGTATGATTAGAATCATGTACATACTTCTTTAATAAAGAAACATGGAAAAAATTATGTGCTTACAATGTGGGAGGAAGTGCTAGCCAATAGGCTATTGGTCCCACTCTATCCAAAACTTCAAATGTTCCACAATACCGAGGTGCCAACCTAGCACAATCTCCCATCCTCAAGGAGATTCTCCTGGGTCTAAGTTGAAGATACATATGATCCCCTTCTTTGAAATCTCTAGGATTCCTTTTCAGGTTTGCATAGCTCTTTTGTCTATCATGGGTTATCTTCATATTTTTTTATGATCTGAATCACTTGTTGTTCCATTTCCTTTAGCATATCTGGCTCAATTGAAACTCTGTCTATTGGGTTATTCCAGTGGATTGGAATGTTGCATTTTATTCTATAGAGGGCTTCAAAAGGACTCATTTTTAATGACTCTTGATAGCCATTGTTGTAAGAAAATTCTACCATTGGTAGTTAGTCCTCCCACTTCTTGGGTTGATGCATTACATGCATCCTTAACATGTCTTCTAATACTTGGTTTACCCTCTCTATTTTCCCATCATTTTTAAGGTGATAGGATGTACTAAAGAGTAATTTTTTTTCAAAACCAACAAACAAATATTTCCAAAAGTT
This sequence comes from Picea engelmannii, assembly GCA_009831015.1. Lineage (NCBI taxonomy): Eukaryota > Viridiplantae > Streptophyta > Pinopsida > Pinales > Pinaceae > Picea > Picea engelmannii. The sequence goes on along the minus strand of ML781752.1, from coordinate 1,213,273 downwards.
TGAAGTAAACTTTGTATCTCTGTCGAATATAATTTCCTTAGGCATGCCATGTAGTTTGAATATCTTTTTCATGAATATTTTGGAAATATTTATTGCCTTGCAAGATGACTTTACGATTATTAAATGAGTAGCCTTGATCAATTTGTCCACAACTACCATGATGGCATCATTATGTTTGGTTGATCTTGGTAATCCTGTGATGAAATACATGGAGATGGTTTCCCATTTCCATTTGAGAATTGGTACGGGCTGCAACAACCCTGCTGGGTGTCAGTACTCTGCCTTGGCTTGTTGACATTCTAGACACTTAGCTAAGTAATCAGCTATGTCCTTTTTCATTCCAGGCCAATAGAATATATTTCTAGTGGTCGTGATCACTTTCTGATAACCAAGATGACCAATATATGGTATTTTGTGTAGTTCATCCATTATGAACCTCTTCAAGTCATCACAATTTTGAATGTATAATATTCCCTTGTAAGTAATAAATTCATCATTAAGCATTTGATAACCTTCATACTTCATCCCTATGGGATCTTTCTTTAGGTATGATGTCACAATCCTGAAAAATGCATATGTTGCTTGTGTAGTTTTGAACCTCTCTTTGATGTCTGATTCACTGGTTCTTACAGCTTCCAAGTGAACTAATTTCATAGTTCTACTAAGGGCATCAACCATCTTATTCTCCTTTCCTTTGATATGTTTGATTTCAAAATCAAACTCACTAAGAAGAGCCATCCACCTATATTGTCTCACATTGAGATTTGGCTGGTCAAACAAATACCTCAATCCACTATGGTCGGTCATAAGTACAAATATTCTACCTAAGAGGTAATGCCTCCACATATTTAAACCATGCACTATGGTAGACAATTCCATATCATGGGTCACATAATTGACCTCATTCTCATTAAATTTTCTGGATTCGTAGAAAATGACATGTCCTTCTTGCATAAGGACTCCTCTGATCCTTTCTTTGCATGCATTTGTACACACAAGGAATTCCTTGTTTGGGTCTGCAATCTTCATCACAAGTGCATTGGTTAGAAGGTATTTAAACTCTTGAAATATGTCTTCACATTCTGATGTCCAAAAGGGATGTGATTAGGTGAAAACATACAGTTCTATTTGTGCACTTAACTACAGATCTTCTCTCTTTATCTCTTTCTCTCTCTCTCTTCCCTCCCTGCCTGTTGGATTGCTGAGAGGGGGGGGGTGAATCAGTAATAGAATAGTTATAATCATTTTTCTTCAAATGTTATATAAATGTAGAATTATTATCCAATAATGAGCAATAAGAAATAAACAATCACACACATACACAGTACACCGATGTTTTATGTGGAAACCCAAATCGAAAGAAAACCACTGAATGTGTTTTCTTATATGTCTCGAAGAATTACTTTCATTGGAAGAACAATGGTTCCTTTTGTTTCTAGTTGCAACTGGAAGGAGGCTCCAACCTCCTGGTTTCTCAGGCTACAACTTGAGGGAAGATCCAACTCCCCAATTTTTTGGCTACAACCAGAAGGAGGCTACAACCCCCTATGTTCTCTGGCTATAGCCGGAAGGTGTCTACAAACACATATCCTTGCCCCATCCAACTTCCCTGAAGTAGAAGTAGAATGATGGAACCACTGTAAACCTGGCACTGTGAGATATACTACTATACAATTGTATCAACCTGTACCACTGACCTATATCCAATCTATATAACTGCCCTGTAATCAATTTGTACCTGATCTGAACATGTATCCACAAAAATGCAACAGATATGCGACCTGTAGTGATGTATCCCATGTATGTATGCGCCCTATCTGTTATGTAGCCTACGTATGTCCACGCCCTATCTACTATGCAGCCTATGTATTCCTTCTGAAACTAGGGTTTCCTTTCACTTGAAGACTTCTGACCCTTTGTAACTTCTTTCACATAGATCTGTAACCTGTCACTATATTCAGACTGTAACTTTACCCTGTGCATGCATCCTCATACATAAACTCTACTCAAGGAAAGTATGTCTCTCTCTAGTCATGTGCCATATAGGTATGTGTACTCATGAACAAGTATAATGTCCCTCACATGATCTTAGTCATCAACCCCTTTCTAATATTCAACTTCTCAATACATCAATAAATACAAGATCTCAACCATGTACCATAAAAACTCTTAGCCATATGCCAAGAAATACAAGATGTGCCTCAACAAGAAGTATCAATGATAAATATACCAACACTGTATTTCTATATATTTGACTTACACAGAATATCCCATGCAACCACTAATCTCTCTAGGGAGAATCCTCAAATCTCCATTTCCATTCCTCATGCATACATCAAAAAACAACTATTCATATAAATAAGACATATCTTTTGAACCAATGGATGGATCTGATGTATCTGAGCACTCTAGACCTTCATGGGAGCTTGATCTCAAAATTTAGAACATCTGCACCTTCATCTTCTCAAGTTTCATGGATTTATCAACATGTACTCACCCTATACATATTCATCCCGTGTACATACTCACCCTATACACATCCAGCCTGTGTAGGTACGCACCCTATACACAGAAGGTCCGTGTATGCCTCAGAAAATAGGGTTTTACATGAATACAATAATTTCTCTGTCAACCCTTCATGCTACCTCAGACGTTCACCACTTCAGATGTATCCACAAGTATTTACAAGAAGCTTTACACAAGAAAATAAATATACAAAATGTACAAGTGTGTATTTAATGAGTGAGATTTGCCTCGTATTTATATCTTCATGTAGCCTTACACTTTCCTTATTTTAGGGCTTCTTCATTTAAAATAATTTCTTTTTCAAAGAACTTTGACCCTTGTGTGCTTCTATAAGACTTATGAGGGGTTCTCTAACTTCATATGGTCATAACTTTCTAATCGTGAGGAGTTATGTGACATTCCACATACCACCGAAAATGGCATGACAAGCACTATGCATCTAGGATAGTTTCACTGACAAATTCATTGTCCTTCATCTCATTATTACATAATTAATCATGGGTTATTTTACTCTACAAAGTGTCTTCCTATGAGGGATTTCACCATAAGGGGACCACTTTGGAGTTCATCCATATTTACTTCTTATCAACCATGAAAAAACAATAATGAGTCATATTTACATCAAACAATCTTGGGTCCATTACCCAAACCTTTGTGCTACAGGAATTTCTTCAAGGGTTGACATCAATGACAACCGACCTTAATCAACAATATCCCCCTTTTTCATTGATGGAAACACTCTGATGCAACACTGAAATCATATCACTCACGCTCCCCCTGGAACCATTCCTTTGTCCTCTGCATCTAATAAATATGCTCCCCTCAGAACCATGCCTCTATCCTCCACATCTAATAAATCTACTCCCCTTGGAACCATGCCTCTGTCCTCTGCATATGATAAATCTCTCCCCCTTTGTCATCAATGGAAAAGGTATCTTTTCATTCGGGGCTTCTCCCCCTGAATGAACTATCCTCTTGTGGTGCTTCCTCGTGTAAATATAAGACATATAAGATAAGAATTCAAAAATAATTCATTTTGGAGTAGAAATAAATCCAAGTCTTTGGCGAAGATATTCAAAGGCTTCCTGTGGAAGTGGTTTTGTAAAGATATCTGCTACTTGTTCTTTTGTTCCCACATACTCAACTCGGATATTCTTTTCTACAACTTGCTCCCGTAGAAAATTATACATGATTGGAATGTGCTTCTTCTTGGAGTGCATCACTGGGTTTTTTGAGATACTGATGGTGCTTGTATTATCACAATAGATTGGAATGGGCTCATCATACTCAACCTATATATCTGTTAGAGTTTGTTTCATCCAAAGAACCTGTGTGCAACATGATGTTGCTGCAATATACTCTGCATCGGCTATAGATAAAGATATTGATGATTGTTTCTTTCTTAGCCATGATACTAAACACTCACCCAAGTAGAACGTTGCTCCACTAGTGCTTCGTCGGTCATCAATACAACCTACCCAATCTACATCTATGTAGGAAATAAGTGATAGATCCTTTCCTTTTGGATACCATAATCCAAATTCTTCTATTCCTTTGAGATATCTAAAAATCCTCTTCACTGCTAATACATGTGATTCCTTTGGTGCTGCTTGAAATCGTGCCACTTGTCCAACTTCCTGCATTACATTTGGTCTATATGCTATCACATATAGTAGGCTTCCAATCATTGACCTACATTGCCTCTGATCTATAGACTTCGAATCATCATCTTTTCTCAACTTACAACTGGTTTGCATGGGAGTGATAACTGGTTTGCAATCTTCCATTCCGAACTTCTTTAGAATTTCTCTGATATACTTGGTTTGAGAAATAAAAATTCCTTGGTTGCTTTGACGTATCTGAAGTCCTAAGAAGAAGGACAGTTCTCCAAGTAATGACATTTCAAATTCATTTTGCATATCTTTTGCAAATTTTTGGCTTACCCTGTCATCATCACTACCAAAATTAATATCATCAACATAAACTTCAATTAATAAAATATTACCTTGACTTACCTTGATGTAGAGGTTGTTGTCTACACTTCATTTTCTGAACCCTTCCTACTACAGATACTTATCCAGTCTAAAGTACCGTGCTTTAGGAGCCTATTTTAGACCATACAAGGCCTTCTTTATTTACACACATAATTTGTGTTCTCTGACAACTGAAATCATTCTAGTTGTTCAATGTAGACTTCTTCTTCAATTTCCCCATTCAGAAAAGATGATTTTACATCCATCTGATATACTTTAACATTTTTTGAGCATGCATAAGCTAAAAGCAAATGAATTGCTTCCATTCTGAGCACTGGGGCAAATGTCTCTTGAAATTCGATTCCTTCAATCTGAGCATATCCTTTACATAATATTCTAGCTTTGCTCCTTGTAACTTGTCCATCTTCATTCAATTTATTTCTGAAAACCCACTTTGTGTCGATCATGTTCTTATTCTTTGGTCTTGGAACTAATTCCCAAGTGTAATTTTTCTCTATTTTATCCAATTCTTCATCCATGGCCTTATTCCAAAATTCATTCTTGTTGGCTTCTTCAAAACAATTTGGTTCAATTGTAGATAAGAGTGTTAGGTGTGTTTGTTCTAGTGAA
>ML781752.1:1191414-1206323 GCA_009831015.1 Picea engelmannii | reverse complement strand
CTTCCAAGATTCCAATGATCCTGTCCTTTTCTTCTAGCTTTTCCTTGAGTGCTTCTTCAATTCTTTTATCTTCTTCTATTAGAACCTTCAATTTTGTGATCATTTGTTCTAGTTCTTGAGTGTCTTCTTTCTTATCTAGTTATGCTTGTAGTTTCTTGTTTTTCTTCTTTTCTCTTCTGATAACTTCTATGGCACACATTAATTCTTCTCGAAAGTCAAATTCTTCCTCTTCAATTTATTCTTCATATGCTTCTTCATATTCGTCTTCGAAGTCTTATTTATCAAATTCTTCTACTGCCATGAATAGAACTCTTCCTATTTCACTGTCACTAACTTTATCTTCATCTGATGATGAGATGTCTTCTTTGGTGCAAAATCTTTTCTTGAAAAATTTCTTTGTAGTTCTTTTAACTTTATATGTGTGTTTCCCTTTTGAGTAACCTTCATCATTTCTCTTTTTCTTATGACATTTGTTAGAAAAATGACCAATACCATCACAATTAAAACAAATTAAAGGAAGCTTACCTCTATACCTATCGTTGGTTCCCTTGTTCAGTCTTTTGATGAAGTTGTCCACTTCTTCATCATCTTCCGAGACGTCGCTACTACTGTTATATTCTTCTTGTTCCTTTTTCTTCTTCTTTGATCTTTTGGATGCTTTGAAGGCTGCTTCTTTTACATCTGGATTTTCCTACTTAGTTCTCATTTTATATGTTGTGAAGATTCCATGAAGTTCATCCATGCTTATTGAGTTTAGATCCAATATTTATTCTAGTGTTGATATCTTAGGGTTGAATCTCATAGGAAGAGATCTTAGTACTTTTTGAACAATTACAGATTCTTTGATTTCTTCTCTCAGTCGTATGATTGCATTCACGGTTTCATTGACTCGTAATAAGTAGGCTACAATATTCTCATCTTCCTTCATTTTTAGTTGTTTGAACTGACCTCTGTAAGTTTGAAGGTTTGCTTCTTTGACTTTTGTATCTCCTTCATAAATATTACGAAGCTTTTCCCAAATCTCTTTAGTGGATTTACAATGTGAAACTATGGTGAATACCGTATCACTAAGACCATTCAAAAGTGCATTTGTATCTTTGGAATTATTCTCATCGAGTTTCATTGCTTTGTCATTTGTTGTTGGAACTGTTGGTGTTGTGTATCCATATACAATTGATTTCCAAACTTGAAATCCCTGTTCATGTATATATATCTTCATCCTTATGCTCCAAAAAGCATGCTTTTGTCCATCAAACTGTGGTATTCCATTTTTATACAAGTTGGTACTTTCCATGATCTACCTTTTAGTGGTTAAACTGATTTATGAAGGAACCTGCTCTGATACCAATTGTTGGATTACTGAGAGGGGGGGTGAATCAGTAATAGAATAATTGTAATCTTTTTTCTTCAAATTTTATATCAATGCAAAATTATTATCCAATAATGAGCAATAAGAAATAAACAATCACACACATACATAGTACATAGTACACCAGTGTTTTACGTGGAAACCCAAATCGGGAGAAAGCCGCAGAATGATTTTTCTTATATGTCTTGAAGAATTACATTCATTGGAAGCACTAACTTCCTTTGTTTTCCAGTTGCAACTAGAAGGAGGCTCCAACCCCCTAGTTTCTCAGGCTACAACTTGAGGGAAGATCCAACTCCCCAATTTTTTGGCTACAACCAGAAGGAGGCTACAAACCCCCATGTTCTCCAGCTACAGCCGGAAGGTGTCTACAAGCACCTATCCTTACCCCGTCCAACTGCCCTAAAGGAGGCTCCAACCCCCTGGTTTCTCAGGCTACAACCTGAGGGAAGCTCCAACTCCCCAATTTTTTGGCTACAACCAGAAGGAGGCTACAAACGCCTATGTTCCTTGGCTACAGTCAGAAGGTGTCTACAAGAACCTATCCTTGCCCCATCCAACTGCTCTAAAGTAGAAGTAGAATGATGGAACCACTATAAACCTGTCACTATCAGATATATTGTTGTACAAGTGTATCAACCTGTACCGATGACCTATATCCCATCTGTACAACTTCCATGTAATCAATTTGTACCTGAACTAAAAATGTATCGACAAAAATACAATAGATACGCGACCTGTAGTGATGTAGCTCGTGTATGTATGCACCCTACCTGTTATGCAACCCACGTATGTACGTGCCCTATCTGCTATGCAACCTGCGTATGCCTTTTGAAACTAGGGTTTCCTTTCACTTGAAGACTTCTGACCCTCTGTATTCATTTCACATAGATATGTAACCTGTCACTGTATCCAGACTGTAACTGTACCCTATGCATGCATCCTCATACATAACCTCTACTCAAGGCAAGTATGTCTCTCTCTAGTCATGTGCCATATAGGTATGTGTACTCATGAGCAAGTATAATGTCCCTCACATGATCTTAGTCATCAACCCCTTTTTGATATTCAACTTCTTAATACATCAATAAATACAAGATCTCAACCATGTACCATAAAACCTCTTAGCCATATGCCAATAAATACAAGATGTGACTCAACAAGAAGTATCAATGATAAATATATCAGCACTGTATTTCTGTAGATCTGACTTATACAGAAGATCCCATGCAACCACTAGTCTCTCTAAGGAGAATCCTCAAATCTCCATTTCCATTCCTCATGCATACATCAAAATACAACTATTCATAGAAATAAGACATACCTTTTGAACCAATGGATGGATCTGATGTATCTGAGCACTCTAAACCTTCCTGGGAACTTGATCTCGGAATCTAGAACCTCTGCACCTTCATCTTCTCAAGTTTCATGGATTTATCAACATGTACTCACCCTATACACAATCCGCCCGCATACGTACTCACCCTATACACAACCAGCCCACATATGTACGCACCCTATACACAGACAACCCCCGTATGCCTCAGAAATAGGGTTTTATGTGAATCCGAGAATTTCGTCGTCAACCCTTCATGCTACCTCACACGTTCACCACTTCATATGTATCCACAAGCATTTACAAGAAGCTTTACACAAAAAAATAGATATACAAAATGTACAAGTTGTATTTAATGAGTGAGCTTTGCCACTTATTTATATCTTCATGTAGCCTTACACTTTCCTTATTTTAGGGCTTCTTCATTTAAAATAATTTATTTTTCAAAGCACTTTAACCCTTGGGGGCTTCTATAATACTTATGAGGGGTTCTCCAACTTCATATGGTCATAACTTTCTAACTGTGAGGAGTTATGTGATGTTCCACATACCATCGAAAATGGCATGACAAGCACTATGCATCTAGGATAGTTTCACTGACAAATTCATTGTCCTTCATCTCATTATTCCAAAACTAAGCATGGGTTCTCTTACTCTACAAAGTGTCTTCCCGTGAGGGCTTTCACCATAAGGGGACCACTTTGGAGTTCATCCATATTTACTTATTATCAACCATGACAAAACAATAATGGGTCATATTTACATCAAACAATATTGGGTCCATTACCCAAACCTTTGTGCTATGGGGCTTTCTTCAAGGGTTGACATCAATGAAAACCAACCTTAATCAACACTGCGCACCCAGCTGCAGGGTTGATCTTCTCACCCAACTGAAGATCCAGAATACAGACTCAATATTGCTCTCAACAACGTAATAGAAACAACAATGAATAAAAACCAATAATTGAGCAAGGAACGAACCCTCCCAGGTATTATAGACCTTTATTTATACATTACATGACTCTCAAAAAATGTAGACCAAAGCCTAGGTGTCAAAACCGTAGATACAAAACCCTAGGTGCCAAAACCCTAGGTCCACTTGACCCACATTTTCAGGTCTTTGCTAGCCTGTCCTTCCCCCTTTTCCGCGAGGTGCTCCAAAGTATCCATTGGTTTCTTTTTCCACTTGTTGAGTTGTCCACGATCCCTCTTCTTTGATGTTTTATCTTCCTCTATATTCTCTTCCAACGGATTTATTTTCCTTTACTTTGCTCCTTCTTTTCTGCTTCTTTACCCACTTCGACCCTTTCTTGGTTTATGTTCCTTCCGCGCAGTTCACACTTCGCCTTTCTTTATTAATATCTTTCTACCATAACAAAGGGCCAACAGGCCCCCAACACTCACATGTGACTCATCCCGAGTCACTGCAAGATTGATCCTTTTGTAATACTTTGACTACAGACTGCACAGAGCAGCCTTTGCTTTCTGCTCTGTCCCTTCCCATGTTGTGAAGACTGTATTTTATGTGTCTAGTACCCAGTTTCAACTGCACCTGGTACCTAGACACTTCTTCCTTTGGTTTTACTAAGAGTTGTGAGGAAGCTAGTTGTCACATTACAACTTCGACCGGATTCCATTTACTAAGTCGTCCTTCCATTCTCCATTAATTGTCTTCATCTGCGCAGTTCCACCTTCTGTAACATAGGAAACTTCAAATGACCCAAGCCAATGTGTCCTGAACTTCCCTGGATGCTTCATGAAATTGTTGTCATATAACAGTATCAAATCTCCTTGCTTAAATGTTTTCCTCTTGATATGTCTGTCATGTTAAGCCTTATCTCATTATTTTTGTACTTGCTGATGAAATCCTGTAATAAATTTGTCTTCCTCTAGTTCAATCAACTACGCAAGCCTGTCTTGAATAGAACCTGTGTCATGCATACCTGTAAATGATGCAATTCTTAAACTAGGAACCAAATATTCAATATGTACCACTGCTTCCAAGTCATATACTAACTTAAAGGGAGTCTGTGTAGTTAACTTTTTGTAGGTAGTTCGATAAGCCCATAATACTGCTATAATTCTCAGATCCCAATCATCTATGTTAACACTACAAATTTTGGTCAGCGTTGTCTCCAAGATATTATTGAAAGCTTCGACTATGCCATTTGCCTGTGGGTGGTATGGTGTGCTCTTCTGATGGTGAACTTCAAATTCCTAAGTCAAGGCTTCAATAGTTTTGTTAATGAAGTGTGTGTCTTGATCACTCATAAGGATCTTCGGGCATCCAAATCTGGTTATAATATACTCAAATATGAACTGCGTAGTTGTAGTTGTACTACAGTCCTTAATTTCTCTTGTTTCTGCCCATCTTGTCAAATACTCTGTAGCAGTGATGACGTATCTAACTCCTATGCGCTTTCCTGGTGGGTTAATAGCTCCCACAAAGTCAATGGTCCATTTCTCAAACAATTGTAATGTTAATTGTGGTGCTAAAGGCATCTCATCCCTTCTGGAAGGATGTCCTATTGGATTACTGAGAGGGGGGGTGAATCAGTAATAGCGTAATTATAATCCTTTTTCTTCAAATAATCCAAGTGTTATATCAATGTAGAGTTATTATCCAATAATGAGCAATAAGAAATGAACAATCACACACATACACAGTACACCAGTGTTTTACATGGAAACCCAAATCGGGAGAACATCACAGAATGATTTTTCTTATATGTCTCGAAGAATTACATTCATTGGAAGCACCAACTTCCTTTGTTTTCCAGCTATAACTGGAAGGAGGCTCCAACCCCCTAGTTTACCAAGATACAACTTGAGGGAATCTCAAACTCCCCAATTCTCTGGCTACAACCAGAAGGAGGCTACAACCCCCTATGTTCTTCGGCTACAACAGGAAGGTGGCTACAACCACATGTCCTTGCCCCGTCCAACCACCCTGAAGTAGAAGTAGAATGATGGAACCACTGTGACACTATCACTGTGAGATATACCACTGTAAACCTGTACTAATAAACCTGGACCATGCATCAACCTATAACTCAACGTGTAATCAACCTGTACCATAAACAAGTGCATCAAACATGCACCAACCTATACCATAAACAAGTGCATCAACCATGCACCAACTTGTACCAAACAATCTGTAATCAACCTGTACCATAAACAAGTGCAACCAACCATGTACCAAGTATGTACCAATCATGTGTCAACTACTCATTAACTATGACTCATCAATATGTACCAACATCGTCAACTATACACCTCATGTATGTGCCAACTCATCAACTACTTGTCTCAACCATGTACCCAACTTGTACCTCAACCAAAATCCCTCATCAATTTCATCATCCAAATATGATTTATAACTCTGTAATAGACCTGGTTTATATGATCACATACCTACAAACCTTCCTTAACTTTAAACAACAAGAGACTAGCATTTACATCAAACTTTTCTTTAGTCTCACATGATTAGTTTTGGATTAGTCAACAACCCTAAATTGAAATAATCATAACTTTGTACCGGTAATGAATAAAGATATGAAACTGATATACAATGTTTTTCAATGTGTTTAATGCAATTCATCCAGGTGTCACTACTTGGAACCTCTCATAAAATTAGTTATAGAAAAAATGGCATACCTTGCTGAATTTTGTCTTATTCTAGAGAGTGACCTTGTAGAGCGTGCCCCACACGAAATATTTGTTGAATCAATATGAAAATATTACAAAGAATACTAAATAATTTAATATAACCAACACATTTTGTCTTACTGAATTTGGATTTGTTATGAATAAGTTATGACATTTTTACTCGAAACACCTATTTTTGACTAGTTTCAGGACTAGCCACAAACCCTATTTTCCACGGTGTGTAAATCCAAAAATACAACGACCCACAAGATGAATTGTTTACCACAGAGACTTGGATATGTTTCCTAAATGGCATAGCAATTTCACGTTCTGAATCATTCTAGAAAAAAAATTATTGTGAAAATGGTGAGATGACCTGTAACTAACATACCTTAGAAAGCATCATCAAAAGAATTTATCCTTCCTTGAATTTCGGGCTTCTTTTCTTCACCTTCCCTAAGAAATTTGGCTTATATATCATTTGGTTACCTCAAAAACCTATAGGTATTCAATATTCTCAAGTGTATCTAAAATGAGAGAACCTTACCTCTTATTTATACTCTCCAAGTAGCTTCCTTAAAAACATCTTCTAGGTCACTTTACCCACTTTCCTTATTTTAGGGTTAACCCACTTCAAATTTATCCATTAAATTTATCATTTAAATAATTTATTTTGTATTCACTTTGAATTATAGTACACTCATCAATTCACTTTATTATTTACCTTCTAAAATCTCTTAAACCACTTTGACTACTTTGACCTTTTGGGGCTTCTAGATGACATAAGAGGGTCCTCCAACTTCATAAGGCCATAACTCTCAAACCGTGAGGAGTTATGTGACGTTCCACATACCACCAGAAATGGAATGACATGTAACATCCATATATAATAGTATTAGCTTAAAATATATCAAAACTCATACCATTATCCATCAAACAAACTTTGGTCCATTACCCAAACCTGGGTTCTCCAACTTCTCATGGCCATAACTCTCTAACCATGAGGAGTTATGTGACGTTACACATACCAATGGAAATGGAATTAAAAGCACTATCCATATAGGATATTTTAAATGAAAAATTCACTGACCTTCATCTCATTATTCCACAAATAAGCATGGGTTCTCTAACCATACTTCTAGGATACCTCAATCTGCAAAGTTTCTTCCCATGAGGGATTTCACCATAAGAGGACCACTTTGGAGTTCATTCATTTCTACTTATTATCAACCATGACAAGAAAATAATGAGTCATATTTACATCAAACAATATTGGTTTCATTACCCAACCTTTGTGCTACGGGGTTTTCTTCAAAAGTTGACATCAATGACAACCAACCTTAATCAACAATATCCCCCTTTGGCATTGATGGAAACACTCTTATGCAATACTAAAATCATATCACTCATGCTCCCCCTGGAACCATGCCTCTACCCTCTGCATTTGATAAATCTCTCCCCCTTTGTCATCAATGGAAAAGGTATCTTTTCGTCCGGGGTTGCTCCCCTTGACTGAACTGTATTCTTATGGTGCCTTCTCGTGTACATCTAAGAAATATAAAATAAGCATTCAAAAGCATTCATTTTGGAGTATAAATAACTCTAAGTCTTTGGCAAAGATACTCAAATTCTTCCTGTGGAAGTGGTTTTGTAAATATGTTTGCCACTTGTTCTTTTGTGCCCACATACTCAACTCTGATGTTCTTTTCTGCAACTTGTTCCCGTAAAAAGTGATAATTGATTGGAATGTGCTTCATCTTGGAGTGCATCACCAGATTCTTTAATATACCGATGGCCCTTGTATTATCACAATATATTGGAATGGTATCATCATACTCAACCTGTATATCTGTCAGAGTTTGTTTCATCCAAATAACTTATGTACAACATGATGTTGTTGCAATGTACTCTACCTTGACTGTAGATAAGGATACTAATGATTGTTTCTTGCTTAGCCATGATACTAAACACTCACCCAAGTAGAATGCTACTCCACTGGTGCTTCGTCGGTCATCTATACAACCTTCCCAATCTGCATCTGTGTAGGAAATAAGTGACAGATCCTTTCCTTTTGGATATCATAATCCAAACTCTTCTATTCCTTTGAGATATCTGAAAATCCTCTTCACTCCTGATACATGTGATTCCTTTGGTGTTTCTTGAAATCGTGCCACCTGTCCAACTACCTGCATTACATATGGTCTAGATGTTTTCACATATAGTAGGTTGCCAATCGTTGACCTGTATTTCCTCTGATCTGTAGACTTTGAATCATCATCTTTGCTCAACTTGCAACTGGTTTGCATGGGAGTGATAACTGGTTTGCAATCTTCCATACCGAACCTTTTTAGCATTTCTCTGATATACTTGGTTTGAGAAATAAAAAATTCCTTGGTTGCTTTGGTGTATCTGAAGTATCAGAAAGAAGGATAGTTCTCCAAGTAACAACATTTCAAATTCATTCTGCGTATCTTTTGTAAATTTTTGGCTTAACCTGTCATCATCACTACCAAAAATAATATCATCCACATAAGCTTCAATTAATAAAATATTACCTTGACTTACCTTGATGTAGAGTTTGTTTTCTGCACTTCCTTTTCTGAACCCTACCTGCTGCAGATACTTATCCAGTCTAGAGTACCATGCTCTAGGAGCCTATTCTAGACCATACAAGGCCTTCTTTAATTTACACACATAATCTGCGTTTTCTGACAACTGAAATCCTTCTGGTTGTTCAATGTAGACTTCTTCTTCAAGTTCCCCATTCAGAAAAGAAGATTTTATGTCCATTTGATACATTTTAATATTTTTGCAGCATGCATAAGCTAAAAGAAAACAGATTGCTTCCATTTTGGCAACTGGGGCAAATGTCTCTTCAAAGTCGATTCCTTCAACCTGTGCATATCTTTTACATACCAATAAATCTTTGTTCCTTGCAACCCATCCATCTTCATTCAATTAATTCCCGAAGACCTACTTTGTGCCGATCACATTCTTATTCTTTGGTCTTGGAACCAATTCCCAGGTGTATTTTTTCTCTGTTTGATCCAATTCTTCATCCATGGCCTTATTCCAAGATTCATCCTTGTTGGCTTCTTAAAAATAGTTTGGTTTAATTGTAGATAAGAGTGCTAGGTGTGTTTGTTCTGGTGAATAGATTCTTCTTCTAGTCTCAACTCCTGCATCTTTGTTTCCTATAATCTGATCTGAAGGATGATTCTTCTGTACTCATTTATTAGCTGTCTTTGGAGACACTTGTTGAACTTTCTCTTATGCTTCTATCAGATTCTGTTCATCTTCCTCTTCTACTTCTTTTTCATCTTTTTCTTCTTATTCTAAGGGTTATTTCATTGATTCATTTTCTTCCTTTGATTCTGGTTTGTTTGTTTCATCAATTGTTACGTTGATGCTTTCCACAACTTTGTTCAATCTTAGATTGTAACACTTGTATGCTTTCCTTGTACTTGAGTAACCAACAAGTACTCCTTTGTCCACACGAGAGTCAAACTTTCTCATTCCGCCATCTTCTCTTTTGATATAGCATTTGCTTCCAAAAACTCTGAAGTGATTTACATTCGTTGGTCTTCCTTTCCATAGTTCGTAAGGAGTTTTGTCAGTGGTGTTTCTGAGCATTACTCTGTTTTGAATGTGAACTATTGTATGAACTTCCCATGTCCAAAAAATATGCGTCAATTTTGAATCCATTAACATTATTCGAGCCATTTCTTGTACTGTCTTGTTCTTTCTTTCAACAACTCCATTCTGTTGAGGTGTCCTAGCAATGGAGAATTTCCTTTTTATTCCATGATTAATATAGTAGTCCATAAATTCCTTTGAGGTGAACTTTCCTCCATTATCATATCTCAAGAATTTGATTTTTTAATCCATTTCATTTTCAACCATTTCCTTGTAGATCTTGAAGTTTTCAAAATCTTCTGACTTATTCCTGAGAAAGAAAACTGCAGTCATTCTTGTATAATCATCAACTAATAACATGAAGTATTTCTCATCTTTTAAGCCATTTTTTTTAGTTGGTCCAACTAGATCAGTATGCACAATTTTTAGTGGTCTTGTCATTGAATATTCCTTTGATTTAAACTTGGTCTTTGTTTGTTTTCCTTGTTGACAATGCTTGCATAAAGTGTTGGTTGGTTTCATGATCTGGGGCATTTCTCTAACTGCTTCTCTTTTGCTGAATTTGACAAGGTTATCAAAATGTATGTGCCCCATTCTTCTGTGCCATAGCCAACTTTCATCTTCCTTTCCTAGACAACATTTTTCATTTCCAATTTCACTTAACACATATATGTTGCTTGAAGTTCTTGCAGCTGTAGTGACCAATTTCCATGAACCTTCTTTTCTTATCTCACACTTTTGTGAATCGAAAGTAACTTTGTGACCTTTGTCACACATTTGACTCACACTTAGAAGATTGTGTTTCATATCTTCTACTAGTAGAACATTTTCTACCTTTTAATTCTTGTTCCCAATTCAGACTGTGCCTTTTTCAATGATTTTCATTGAATCCTCATTTCTGAAGGAGATTGATCCATCTCTTTCCTTTCATAATGTAAGAAACTTGTCCCTATCACCTATCATGTGTTTTGAACATCCACTGTCAACATACCAACCACATTTCTTTTGCTTAGTTGTTAGAGAAATTGTGCATTCTTCATTTCTATATTGATCTTTCTTTCTTATCCATGTCGTTTTCTGAGGTTCTTTTCTGTGACTGTTGTTATTATGTTGAGGTTATTTAGGAAGGATTGTCATTTTTCAATCTTTGGCCACATGTCCAAAATTGTTAAATTTGTAACATTCTACTTCAGTGCTCAAAGATTCAAACCTGTGGTAACTTCTTCTCTATGTTTCACTAGGTATTCTTGAATAACCCCTTTGTGTATGACTCTCAAATTTGTTATTGGTTTTGTTGTTAGATTTGAAATTCACATCTTTATGTTCAAAATTATTACATGCATAACATAAACCAAAAAATATAGTTTGATAACTGGGAGTTGAAGATCTTCTGAAAGGAGGTGCTCTTATGAATCTTTTTTCTTGTCGAGGCCTATCTGTCTGTTGTTGATTCTGAAATCTGAATCTTCTTGGTGGAGGAGTGTCCCTGTAATTTTCCTTGTATATCTTCATATACCCTTTGATTTTTTCTGCATAAATTTTTTGATATGTTTCTCGCTCTGTTGTTTTGGAGCTTGATCCCTTTTCTCTCTGATTGTATCCAAGTCCGGACTTGTCAAGATGAGATTTTTTACTACTGATAATGTCATCCAAAACTATTGAGCTATTCTGCATATTTTTCTTTTGAATATCCTTTCTTAGTGTGACAATCTCTACTTCCAAGTTTCCAATGATCCTATCCTTTTCTTCTAGTTTTTCTTTGAGTGCTTCATCAATTCTTTTATCTTCTTCTATTTGAACCTTCAATTTTGTGATCATTTGTTCTAGTTCTAGAGTATCTTTTTTCTTGTCTAGTTCTACTTGTAGTTTCTTATTTTTCTTCTTTTCTCTTCTGATAAATTCTATGGCAGACATTAATTCTTCTCGATAGTCAACTTCTGCTTCTTCAATTTATTCTTCGAATTCTTCATATTATTCTTTGAATTATTCATATTCTTCTTCAGAGTCTTCTTTGTTAGAGTATTTTACTGCCATGAATAGAACTTTTCCTGTCTCACTATCATTGACTTCATCTTCATCTGATGATGAGATGTCTTCTTTGGTACATAAGATTTTCTTGAAAAAATTCTTTGTAGTTCTTTTGCCTTTATATGTGTGTTTGCCTTTTGAGTAACCTTCATAATTTCTCTTTTTCTTATGAGTACATTTGTTAGAAAAATGACCAATACCATCAAAATTAAAACAAATTAAAGGAAGCTTACCTATATACCTAGCGTCGGTTCCCTTGTTCAGTCTTTTGATGAAGTTGGCCACGTCTTCATCATCTTCTGAGACGTCACTGCTACTGCTATATTCTTCTTGTTCCTTTTTCTTTTTCTTTGATCTTTTGGATGCTTTGAAGGATGCTTCTTTTACATCTGGATTTTCCTGTTCAGTTCTCATTTCATATGCTATGAAGATTCCATACAGCTCATCCATGCTTATTGAGTTTAGATCTGATATTTCTTCTAGTGTTAATATCTTAGGGTTAAATATCATAGGAAGAGATCTTAGTACCTTTTGAACAATTATAGATTCTTCAATTTCTTTTCCCAATCCTATGATTGCATTCACTATTTCATTGACTCGTAAGAAGTAGGTTGCAATATTCTCATCTTCCTTCATTTTTAGTTGTTCGATCTGACCTCTGTAAGTTTGAAGCTTTGCTACTTTGACTTTTGTATCTCCTTCATAAATATTTCGAAGCTTGTCCCAAATCTCTTTAGCGGATTTACAATGTGCAACTTTGGTGAATATTGTATCACTAAGACCATTCAAAAGTGCATTTTTGGCTTTGGAATTATTCTCACCGAGTTTCACTACTTTGTCATTTCTTGGTGGAACTATTGGTGTTGTGTATCCATCTACAATTGATTGCCAAACTTGTAATCCCTATGCCTATATATATATATATATATGTCTTCATCCTTATGCTCCAAAAAGCATACTTTTGTCCATCAAACTGTGGTATTCCATTTTTATTCAAGTTGGTACTCTACATGATCTACCTTTCAGTGGTTAAACTGTTTTCTGAAGGAACCTGCTCTGATACCAATTGTTGGATTACTGAGAGGGGGGGTGAATCAGTAATAGTGTAATTATAAATTTTTTTCTTTAAATAATCCAAGTGTTATATCAATGTAGAATTATTATCCAATAATGAGCAATATGAAATGAAAAATCACACACATACACAGTACACCAGTGTTTTACATGGAAACCCAAATCGAGAGAAAACAACATAATGTTTTTTCTTATATGTATTGAAGAATTAGATTCATTTGAAGCACCAACTTCCTTTGTTTTCCAGCTACAATTGGAAGGAGGCTCCAACCCCCTAGTTTCTCAGGCTACAACCTGAGGGAAGCTCCAACTCCCCAATTCTTTGGCTACAACCCCCTATGTTCTCCAGCTACAACCGGAAGGTGGCTACAACCACCTGTCCTTGCCCCGTCCAACCTCCTTGAAGTAGAAGTAGAATGATGGAACCACTGTGACACTATCACTATGAGATATACTGTTGTAAACCTGTGCCAATAAACCTAAACCATGCATAAACCATGAATGAACCTATACCTCAACCTGTAATCAACATGTACCATAAACAATTGCATCAACCATGCACCAACCTGTACCATAAACAAGTGCATCAACCATGCACCAACCTATACCAAACAATCTGTAATCAACCTGTACCATAAAAAAGTGCAACCAACCATGTACCAAGTATGTACCAATCATGTTTCAACTACTCATCAATATGTACCAACATCATCAACTATACACCTCATGTATGTGCCAACTCATCAACTACTTGTCTCAACCATGTACCTAACTTGTACCTTAACCAAAATCCCTCATCAATTTCATCATCCAAATATGATCACAGACCTTCAAACCTTCCTTAACTTTAAACAACAAGAGACTATCATTTACATCAAACTTTGCTTTAGTCTCACATGACTAGTTTTGGATTAGTCAACAACCCTAACTTGAAATAATCATAACTTTGTACCTGTAATGAATAAATATCTAAAACTTATATAAAATATTCTTCAGTGTGTTGTATGCAATTCCTCTAGGTTTCACTACTTATAACCTTTCAGAAAAGTAGTTATAGCAAAAATGGCATACCCTACTGAATTCTGTCTTATTCTAAGGAGTGACCTTGTAGAGCGTGTCCCACACGGAATATTTGTTGAATCGATCTGAAAATGTTACACAGAATAATACATACTTTTCTACAGTGAACATAATTTTTCTTACTAAATTTGGATCTGTTATGAATAATTTGTGACGTTTTTACCTGAAACACCTGTTTTTGACTAGTTTCAGGACTAGCCACAAACCCTATTTTCCACTGAGTGTAACTCCAAAAGTGCAACGACCCACAAGCTAAATTTTGTACCAAAGATACTTGGATATGTTTCCTCAATTCCATAGAAATTTCATAATATGAATCATTATATAAAAATATTTATTGCAAAAATGGTGAGATGACCTGTAAATAACATACCTTAGAAAGCATCATCAAAAGAATTTATCCTTCCTTGAATTCTGGCCTTCTTTTCCTCACCTTCCCTAATAAATTCAGCTTAGATGTACTTTGGTTACCTCAAAAACCTATAGGTATCAAATATTCTCAAGTGTATCTAAAATGAGAGAGCCTTACCTCGTATTTATACTCTCCAAGTAGCTTCCTTAAAAACATATTCTAGGTCACTTTGCCCACTTTCCTTATTTTAGGGTTAACCCACTTCTAATTTCTCCATTAAACTTATTATTTACATAATTTATTTTGTATTCAATTTGAATTATAGTACACTCATCAATTCACTTTATTATTTACCTTCTAAAATCTCTTAAACCACTTTGACTACT
>ML781752.1:1180909-1191364 GCA_009831015.1 Picea engelmannii | reverse complement strand
TCTAAAATCTCTTAAACCACTTTGACTACTTTGACCTTTTGGGGCTTCTAGATGACATAAGAGGGTCCTCCAACTTCATAAGGCCATAACTCTCAAACCATGAGGAGTTATGTGACGTTCCACATACCACCAGAAATGGAATGGCATGCACCATCCATATAGAATAGTATTACCTGCAAATATATCAAAACTCATACCATTATCCATCATGCAAACTTGGTTCCATTACCCAAACCTGGGTTCTCCAACTTCTCATGGCCCTAACTCTCTAACCGTGAGGAGTTATGTGACGTTCCACATACCACTGGAAATGGAATGAAAATAAATATCCATATAGGATAATTTCAATGAAAAATTCACTGACCTTCATCTCATTATTCCATAAATAAGCATAGGTTCTCTAACCATACTTCTAGGATAACTCAATCCACAAAGCATCTTCCCGTGAGGGATTTCACCATAAGGGGACCACTTTGGCTTTCATCCATTTCTACTTATTATCAACCATGAAAATATAATAACGAGTCATATTTACATCAAACAATCTTGGGTCCATTACCCAACCTTTGTGCTACGGGGCTTTCTTCAAAGGTTGACATTAATGACAACCAACCTTAATCAACATTTCCTACTCTTTGGCATACATCACAGGATCTGTAGTATTCCTTAGCATCCTTGTGTAAAGTAGGCCACCAGAGGCTAGCTCTGAGAACCTTCTACATTGTTTCTTTCCCTGCATAGTGTCCTCCAACGATTCCTTCATGTGTTTCCACTAGAATCAATGGTATTTTTGCCTCCATAACGCATCTCCTCAAGATATCATCTGGTCCCATATTATATAAATGTCCAACTATAATTTTAAAGTCAGCAGTGTGAACGACCAACTGTTTCTTCTACATGATTGTGTACTTGCAAGGTGCCATTCCTGTGGATAACAATTGAACTATCTCGATGAAGTGATCATTGAATTTTCTGATGGCCAACAATTGTGCATCTAGAAGTGTATCCTCTAGACTAGTAGGTTCCTCTCCATGTTCCAACCTGGATAAGTGGTCAGGTCCTTTATTCATTCTTTCTGGCTTAACCATAATTTCAAATTCATACTCCTGGAATAAGAGTAGCCATCTGCATATTCTTCCTCCCAACACTGGCTTGTTGATTAAGTACTTCAATGCGGAATGATTAGTGAACATCTTAAAATGTCCTCCCATCAAATAGTGTCTAAATTTCTGCAGCGCATATACCATAGCCAAGCCTTCTCTTTCAGTCATAGTATAGTTCCCTTCAAATGTAGAAATATTCCTTCTAGAAAATGCTATGGGGTGGTTAATGTATCCTACTCCTGGTTGTTCTCAGACTACTCCTAATGCAATGGATGAAGCATCGACATGAACATTGAACTCCTTACCCCAATCTGGAAAGACCAAGATAGGCGCAGTAACCATTTTCTGCTTTAGTGTGTCGAATCTCTGTTGCCATTCTTCTATCCATTGGAACTTACTATATTTATTTAATATCTTCTCCATAGGTGTTGTTATCTGTGCATAACCCTTGATAAAATTTCTATAGTATTTGGTGTGCCCCAATGTAATGCGAAACTGTCTAACTGAAGTAGGGGGAGGTAGATCAACAATGATAGCAATATTGAAAGGATATACCAACAACCCCTTCTTACACACGATATTCCCTAGTAGCACTCCAAAAGGTGAGAAAAAAATACACTTTTTCAGATTCAGGGCAATCTAACATTTCCTACACTTATCTAGCATTAATCTCAAGCATTCAATATGATCCTTCATTAGACTAAAAACAGTCCAATCATCAAAGTATGCTTCCAAGAATTTGTGTAAAAATTCCTTAAATGCTTCGACCACTACCCTGGAAAAGATGGCTGGTGCATTCTTCAAGCCAAAAGGCATCACAGTGTACTAAAAAGAACCCCATTCTGTTGCAAATGTGGTCTTATGTCTATCCT
This sequence comes from Picea engelmannii, assembly GCA_009831015.1. Taxonomy (NCBI): domain Eukaryota; kingdom Viridiplantae; phylum Streptophyta; class Pinopsida; order Pinales; family Pinaceae; genus Picea; species Picea engelmannii. The sequence goes on along the minus strand of ML781752.1, from coordinate 1,189,389 downwards.
CCTTAGCAATTTTGATTTGGTGATAGCCTGAAAATCCATCTGTGAATGAGTAGACCTTGTGTCCTCCTACATTATCTAGAACTTCATTAGAAATGGGTGTTGGAAATGGATCATCTAGGCATGCATCATTCAGTTTCCTTAAATATACACAAATTTTGATTTCTCCTGACTTCTTGTCTTGGAGCACCATAGGGCTAATCCATTCAGATTCTTCAACTGGTTCTATGATTCCTACTTCCAACATTCTATCCAATTCAATCTTAACTTTTGACTTATATTTTGGATTCAGTATGTAGGGTCTCTTCTTAATGGGTCTTTCATCTGGTCTCAGAGGGATCTTCATTTCACCCATGGGCCCTTTAATTCCCTTCAAGTTTGTGAACTTGGTTGGAAACAGGTCCTGATACTCATGCAATATTTATGTGATCTTATCAATAGTAGCATCATCCCAATAATCTCCAACTTAGGTGTTTTCTCTGTTCCAATATTAACCTTATTAATTTTAATGGGTTGCCCAATAAAAGGTAATTCAATCCCTGGCCCTTCTATTTCCCTCTGTTCTTTAGTTTCTGTGATGTTTGCATTCCTAGGATCATCATCTTCATCAACATTAATATTATAACAACCCCGTAATATTTGAATAAGTGTAGTCCATTCATCCTCTTCTTGCTCAAAAGGGAGGTTAGGTGCCTCCTCAAAGACCTTTTGTCTTACAATTTCTAAATCCTGGTCTACTGTGGGGTACTGAATCTCAAATAAAAATGTAGCTATAAATTTCTGAGTCATTCCATAATAGTCTGTAGTGATGAGGGATAGTTCTTCTTGAAGATACCATTTGATGGGTGTAGTATCCAATGTGTTAATGAACTTATGTACCCACTGTTCTTGAGGGATGATGCTCCAGGATTCCTCACAACTTCTCACATGGTCCTTAGGCAAAATCTAACCTATGTATCAGACTTCGCATCCCTCATCTTGGTCTGAGAAGTGCATTGTCAGTAAGGTGCGACGTTGTACCCACTCTGCGATGTTCTTCTTGAGTGTTCCCCACCATCTAGTTGGTGTTTCTTTCAATGCTTCATCCAATGCCAACATCCTCTATTGTACTGGTACAATTTCCTCAAATTCAGCTAGAAATGTCTTTAAATGATTCAGGCCATCAAATGTAGGGAGATTACTTACTTTTGTGCCAATCCAACAAACTGCTCTGGTCAATCTGGCACATCTCCGTGTAGAGACTTCATACATTTTGTTCTGTCAATTTTCCAATGCTTCCTCTGAATGTGATGAACGTGCACTTTCACTTTTCCAGCTTATATTTCCATCTATTGTGGGATTAATATAATCTTGTTGTCTTGTTATCAGTTTGTAGATGTTTTCTAGCTTGTAGGTGTGATCTTCTTCTCTTATCGGTTCTGTGTATTTGTGACCTTCATCAGGGTCAATAGGTGAAATGATCTTAATCCCATTACCCTCAAATGTCATTCTTCTCTTATTTAGGTCAACAACAGTCAAATTGTTGAAAGCCCAATCAATTCCTAACAACGCAGGATAAGGAAAGATATCATCAACAATATCAATCACTTCGAAGTCTGAAAATGTCCTTACCCCATCAATGTCTAGAGGGACTTGCTCTAGTCTTCCAAAGGGGCTCACTGCATGCTGATTAGCCATCCTAAGCCTGATAGGAGAGTAAATCAATCTAGTTTTTCCCATCAATTCCCAAGTCTACTTCATCAGAACGTTTACTTCTGATCCCAAGTCGAGGACCACATAGTCCACGTCGTAGTCTCCAATCTGAGCACTAAGGTGAAATTCCTTGTTTTTCCTTATTTTCCTTGATACTTGATTCACAACTCTACTCAGCATAGGGTCTATTATTCCGATTTCATAGTGTCTTACTAGGTGTTGTAGCTCCTGCACATATTTTTCATCTTTAATCAAATTAATACCTGTATATAAGAAGTCCATGAGCTTTCTTACCTCTTTTCCTTATCTAGATAGAGTAGACTGATCGAATGCTCGTGGAATTTCACATTCCCTTACTTTTGGTTGTACCTTAGATGAAGAATCTTGTTATCCTACAAATTATTTCCTTGCTTCTTCAAAAGTATGCCTCTCTCTCCTTGGATAAAACAAATGTTCCTTCTCTACACCTCTTCTAATCCCTGATCCTTCTGTAGTCTTTCCTGGAGTCACTCTATCTTCTCCTGTAACAATGTCTCCTCTAGTAATAACAATGAATATGGGGTCCTCACCGCAAGGTTCTGCTAATATCAATTGGACTTGTTGATTTCCTCCTCGTCTCTCCTGAAGTTTGGCTAACAATACTGGACAATCTTCAATGACATGATCGAATCAGTTGTAGTAGTTGCAAGTAGTACAAGGGTTCTGACAATCCCTTGCCAAATGTCCTGGCTGTGTGTAGTTATAGCAAATAATATGACCTCGACCTCGGCCCATACCTTCTCCTCGTCCTCTTCCTCTAAATCCACTGCGAGGGTTGAAGTTTCCTCTTCCTGGGGAGTTGAACTATGCATTATTTCCTTCTTGTTGTGTTTCTCCTTGAATCCTATATGTATCCCTTAATATTTTATGCATGAGATCGTAAGCCCTACATTCCTTCTCATCATGCCCCACATATTTACAGAATTTGCAGTAAATATTGGTGGGTGTCTAGACATATTTCTGCATATAATAACATTTACCAGGGTGATGTCTATTTCTACATACCTCACACCATGGTAGAGTGGCTTGCTTCAAAGGGATAGGTTCTCCAGAGGCTAGGTATTCATTAAACAAGGGACAATTCTCTTTGTCATGGCCCTCTGATTTACACCTGATACACCATATATCTTATCTTTTTTCCTTTCCTTTGTCCTTCTTCATATCTTTGACTTGTAAGGATAAACTAGTTAATTGATTTAAGATATGACTCATACCTGGACTAGATTCTCCTACAGGGGATGCTTCTAGTTTCATAGCAATCTCCAGAGCTTCAGCCTGCAAAGCGATTTTATGTTGCATCATAGGAACTTTGATGTGTGGTAGGAGGGCAGTGATGAACCATTCTTTATTATTTTCGTCTGGGATCTAAAAACTTAAACGACCTGTCAGATTCTTAAACCTATGATCAAATTCCCAAGCAGGTTCAATGACCTTATTCTTTATTTACTTCAACTATGTAATGCACTGCGACTCCAACTTAGGCTTCTTGAATTATGCACTCAGCACAGTATTAATGTCATTTAGTTGTTTAGGCTATCCAGTTCCTGAAGAAAACTTCGTATACTAGTTCAAAGCATGATCCCTTAAGGTAGTACTAAACTGAGTTCTCTTAACATATTTGTTGGTGACTTGATTAATTATCTAGACACCTTCTCATAGGAACCAATGTTGATTAGGATCTTCATATCCATCTCCTCTGAATATGGGTAACCTCATTTCATATGCCATAGATCTTCCTCGATTTCCCGATTGAGTATGTACTAAACTTCTTGTAACAATACTCTGATTTCTCTGAATAATCTGGTTACTTAATGCTGCTAAAAAGACAGGAGAAGTAATAGTACTTACTTCAGTAGTAGGCATAATTCCTAAAAATTTTGGTTCTCCTCGGTGATGTTCTTCAATCTCTACTTCCTCCGTTCTTGTGGACTCTGAATACTCTTCGTCTGTTAGATCTTCTTCTTCTCCACTGTAGAATCCCTCATCTCCGTAAATTTTCTTAAACAGGTTCACAAGAGGAACTTCTCTAAATGGTCTCCCACTGCGCGTGAGTCCAGCCTCTATGTCACTGTCGTTGTCTGAATTCTTGAACATTAGCTTCATTGTATCTTCGGGATATTCTTCTCATGCAATAGAATCTTAATCCTCAGTTTTTAAAAGTGTAGGAACTTTCCTCTAGGTCCCTTAAAGAAATACCTATATGCTTGACTATACAATTCTACTCTATCGATAGCGAACTCAGTTATGTACCCTCCAATAGTGCTATCAAACTAGAGATCCACTTCTCTAGACACAACGTTATCGACTCTCTTGAATTTCTTGATCAACGTTGTTGTCCAAACTACAGGTGGTCTAGATATGATCTCAAACTGGGTGTCTGCTAATCTGGCTAACCACTCATACAAATCCTTATGAAATCCTCCAAATAAAATCTCGTGTATGTTGGTAAATATGTACCTTCCCAATCAATCTTTTTTACTAATGCTATGGTTCTTATTCTGAGCTTCAACGAGTTCCTTTTCTTGTTCTTATATCCACTTCTGAATCTCTAGCTTCGATGGAAACCACCTTGACATTCCCTCAATAAGATCCCGGTCCCAGCAATGGAACCATTTGTTGGCACAAGGCAAGACCCGAAGTTCAACTCTAACAGTGCACCAACAAGCCCTAACTACTATCCCTTTGGGAAACACCTACAAAGTAGATGAAGTCTCACCTGAAGTAGCAATAGGGGGTTGCATGACACAACTATCTACAACTAGAGGAAATGCAAAGTGATTCCAAATACAACACAAAAAAAATCTAGATATTCTTTACCACTCTTATGCTTGTTTCACGAAGTTATATCTCTTCTCTAACAATCAGGCAATAATATTATAGCAGATAACAAATAGCACAACATCAATCACAAAGACAATAATATATACGTGGTTCATCCTCTCCCTAGAGCTACATCCACAAAATTGTGTTTCTTGATTTATTAGGTGAAAACATACAGTTCTATCTGCACACTTAGCTACAGATCTTCTCTCTTTATCTCTTTCCCTTCCCTCCCTACGCACCTAGCTACAGGGTTGATCTTCGCACCTAGCTGAAGATCCAAAATACAGACTCAATATTTCTCTCAACAATAGTAATAGCAACAACAATTAATAACAAGCAATAATTGATATAGGAACGAACCCTCCCATGTCTTCTAGACCTTTATTTATACGTTACATGACTCTCAGACAACTATATATTGAAGTATAGGTGTCAAAACCCTAGATCCAAAACCCTAGGTGCCAAAACCCTAGGTCCACTTGACCCGCGTTTTCAGGGATTCACCAGCCTGTCCTTCCTCCTTTTCCGTGAGGTGCTCCAAAGTATACATTGGTGTCTTTTTCCACTTGCTGAGTTTCCCATGATCCCTCTTCTTTGATGCTTTATCTTCCTCGATCTTCTCTTCCAACGACTTGATTTTCCTTTACTTTGCTCCTTCTTTTCTGCTTCTTTACCCACTTTGACCCTTTCTTGGTTTATGTGCCATCAACGCAATTCAAACGTCACCTTTCTTCCTTAATATTCACTTCCTTCCATAACCAAGGGCCAACAAGACCCTCCCGGGGTTTTCTTGCCTATGCGGATAGTCCCTCAGCAAATGTTCCTCTCCACAACCCAAAAATTTCAAGGTTTCTCTCTTCATGTTATCAGTCTTACTTGGAGCTTCTCTAAATGGTTTATTTCCACTCTGGGATGGAAAATTTTGTTGATACACACTTTTGGTAGGAAGGCTCATCCTAGAGCTCTTACCAAGGTTCTTAAATCTCGATGGTTTAAACCCCTTCTTCTTCAATCCTGAATTGTTTTTCTTCTTCCAGTATTCATGGGGTTCTTTCTTACTTTTGACTTTCTCATATAAATACCTTTATTTTCAAATAGTATCTTCTAAGGTATTTGGCTCATCAAACTCAGTTTTGTCCTGGTAGGATTGACGTAATCCATTAATAAACTATTGAATATTTACCTTTTCATCCTTTATGTAGGGCACATACCTCATCAACTCAAGAGATTTTTTGATATACTCATCTATGGTGAGTTCTCCTAGTTTGAGTTCATAAAACTCCTTGGTATTCCCATCAAAGTTCTTTTTTGATAGGTACTTCTTCTTAACGTATTTCTCAAATTGTTTTCATGACAAGTCCTTTTCATGGACTCCTTTCACATTCCTAAGGTCTTCCCACCAAATGGAAGCCTTCCCATTCAGGTTGAAAATGGCTATCTGTTACCCATGATTTTGGTCATCATGATGATGTTTTGATGATGGTGTACTCAGGCTCTTCATAAGAACTTTATCCTAAGAAAAATTACTTTCATCTCTTCCCAGAAAACTCATTTTTGAAGAAGGTTCGTAGGCTGCTAATACATTTGGGAGCGAGAATGCCTAATTCTCGAAGGCTGCCTTAAGCCAAGGTGTGAACTTCTCGCACTGTGTTGAATAGCTAGGGTGCGAACTCTTCCTAAAGCATGGAAAAAGATGAATTCTTGATTTTTCTAGAAGGGAATCTTCTAGAAGGATGGGTTGGCATTCGAATGGTTATCCTTGTACTGGATTCCCAGGTATTGTGGGATCATTCTTATCCAAGTAACTATCTTATTCTCTCCTATATATTGAGGGGATTCTCATGGAAAAGGTTAAGCAAGATTCATTGGAGAATTGGTGAAAGAATTGTGTGAAGGACTTAACTTGAAGAGCAGCTTAGAGACCCTAGCAAGTATACCAAGAGGATTTGATCTTTTTCATACAAGGATTGAGCAAGTGTGTGTGTCGAAGCCAAGAGCCATCGAAAGGAAGTTTGCGACATCAAGGCTAAGGTTGTAATCTTTACTTTCAATCAATATGATACAGTGGCATGTCCCTTTACCATAAAGCTATTTCCACTTTATTGTGTAATTCCTTGATCATACACATAGGTTGAAAATTGAATATATTGAGCTGTCTTCACTTTGGTTGGTTTGTGTTGTCTTGGTCTTGACTTCACGAGAGCACTGGAGAGAAGCAGGAGCAACAATGACCCTAGGAAGCGATAATAAGGTATGTTATTTGTTCTTGCCTCCTAGTCAATTCAATGGTCAAAACTTAGGGAAAGAGTCATGTCCTGTCCTGTTTTGTTCTAGATCCAGGTGGATCTAGGGAGATCAGTTAGTGTCCGCACCTACCGATTAGTCTAATAACAAAATTGGCGACTCCACTGGGGAACATCCCATTTTGTTTGTGGATTTTGGTATTTTTCTGTGGCCATTTTCTCTGGTTTTACTTTTCTCCTTTCCTATCAATCTATGAGTCTTCAGGATATCCTGATAGACCCTCTGGGTCCAGAGGCCTTTTCCAATTTTCTTTCATTTTCAAAAAATTTGACTATGTTCATACATTCTCGCACTGCACTTCATTGCAGCCTATGAGAATTGGTAGAGTTTGCATTATGCCTTTAGGTTCAGTGTGAGGTTCTCGCACTCTGCTAAAGGGTCAACTGCGAGAATCCCTAATTCTCGCACTGTGTAGTATTTCCAGCCTGCGAACTCATTTTTTCAAAAATTTGGATTTGAGATTTGGCATCTTCAACTACCCAGATTAGTCTCAGTGCCTCATAAGAGTTTCTTGGACCATTGATTGATGTCTTTCTTGTCTTCGTTTGCATGCATGAACAGTCTTAGGATTTCAAGGCTCTTCTTGTCACTATTGTCTTGACTTTCGTTTCTTGACTTTTCTTGGCAAAACCATACTCTCTGATTTTAGAATCTGAGTGTGTTTGATTAGTTAAGAACCGGTGATCAGTTGAAAGTTGAGTTTCTTGGTATGTATCATTTGCTTATTGTTTGAACGATCATTTTTCTTATGTGATTGAAAAGAGTATATTGGTTTGTTCTTTATTTTTGTTTTCATTGAAAGAGTCGATTGAGTTTGTCATTGCTTGTTCATTGGTTTTTTATTTTCAGTACTATCACTATCATAGTGTGGGTCCTTTTTGAAAAGTGAACAAAATTTTTTCTTTCAAAAAATCATTTTCGTTTTCGAAAAACATTGAAAATAACTTGTTGAAGTTATTGAAAAAGACACAATAGAGAATTGTTGTTGATATGTGATTTGTTGCATTTGCATTTTAAAGTATTTTTTGCATTGTAGTCCATGGTTGATCTGGAAAACTTTCTCTCTCTCCCATACATAGGATTCATTGAATGCAAAGTGATCTATTTCATTCTGATCCATGCATTGTTGGGTCAGAGTCATACAACATAAGTTTCATCTCTGTTGCCTTTGAGTAAACAACAACTCTTAATAACACTGCGCAATTGTAAAATTGATCTAGTCACTCTTTTCTAGGGCTCTATTACACCAACATTTAGCTAGGCTAGCGCTTTGGAGTAGGAAGAGAGATACACTCTCCAAAAGCACAAAACACACAATAGCATCTTGTGTTAGGGAGTGTTAAATTCCATTTGCAACGTCCTATCTTGGGAAGCCCTTCTCACACAAGGGTCAAGCATGAGGTCGCATTGATATTGGCAGAATTACTCACCCTGCTTTGTTGATATTAGTGTAGAGATTTCACGTATTACGGGGATCACTCAGAGGTATACCCACAATGATGAGTGGAAGCCTTTTGAGTTGATTTCGGGCTAGATACCCTGCCCTTGTGTGTGGATCGGACTGTCGACTGTCCCCCCAGGCTTTATTGTTGTTGGTGGTGACCTTAGTGGCCTATCTTTCTAGG
>ML781752.1:1160631-1180859 GCA_009831015.1 Picea engelmannii | reverse complement strand
ACGATTATGTGTGGGAGCTTGCACCAGGGTGTAAGTCCGTTAAGTAGGTCATCAGTGTAAATTTTCCACCCTAGCCCAGCCCCTTCTCATCTCGTTGTTGCGACATTAGAAGGTCTTGTTTGCTTGGTGTTGCTTCCTAGATTTTGTTTACTAGCGCGTGTTGTTTGTTTCTCGAAGTTGACCATAGGATTTTCTTCGCGAAGTTTGTCGCTCGTTTACAATAGCTCCTCCACGTCATTCACGTAGAATGCAGGGTTTATCTCTAGAGAATATGGACGGTTCTCAACCCTTGCCCACAAGCACACCTGGAGGCTCTCCTCGGCAGAGTGAAGTCCCAGTCGTCACCACACCACAAGTGGAACGAACTGACTCTCTAGAACATTTTCGAATTACAAATACTCGAGAGGACTTTCGACTTCACCCTGATTCTGAGAGACGTTTTATGCGCGCAAACTCTTCCGGAGACTTAATTGTTGTATATTTTGGATCTCCGTCTAGACCTGGGGACCAAGATCCTTTTTGGTCTACGGGCATTTTTCGACGGGATCTTTTTGGTCCAGGTTCACCTGTGATTTTCGAGATCAACCAATCTGTGATTTCTAAAATCTCTAGTAAAGAGACAGTACCGGTGACTACCGCTTATCATTTTACCATCCCAGCCGAAATGACCCATCTCACAGCTACTTTGAGTGTTCCAACCGGGTTTACTGCAGTTAGTCTTGCTCCTATCAACACACCGCAAATTCCCAACGTCGCTCTGACACTACCACCTGGATACCGTGCATTGAATGCTTCTATCCCTACTCCTGTGCAAACTCCATCCGACTCTCCTAGTGGTCCTTCTTCTTCTGGGCACTTTCTTCTCGGTTTTGTTCCAACACTCCCTCAATTTCCTTTTGGAGGACCTTCTTCGTCTTCTACTGGAAATCCTAATCCTAGTGGCCCTATTCCGTCATTCACTCCAAATTACCAGATTCTGATTGGTGGACAATCTCATCAAGGTAGGATAACTCAACCCCCTCTCAGTTGGAAAATGCCAATTGGAACATTGCCCTCAATTGGCACACCACCTTCAATGGGAGGGGAAACCCCACCTTATGGGAAAAACATACCTCCTTCCTTGGCCCAGTATTGGAATCAGCTGATAGAAAATCCTCCTCAAACGTCTAGGGGGCAGCAGTTCCCAGCTGCATCCATAACACCCCCTAGTATGGGCCAACCGTATCCAGGTTCGTTCAATCCCATTTGGGGGGCGAATGCTCAAACTCAAGCACCTGTTTCAGGGTATAATCCTATGAGCTACTATCCTCTTCAACCACCACCGAATATGCCTGGGTCTTCACATTATATGCAGACTGCTTATGGTCCTACTAGTTTGCTGACAGGGCTTCCTCCCCAAAGCCACCAGTACCCGCAAGTGAATCGATATTTACCCTTTCTCGCCACTTTGGATTTGTCAGATTTGTCAAGGATTTTAAATGATCCTATTCGTCACTCTCCCCAATCGCCTGTTATACCATCCAAGCTTCCATTGGACATTCCTAAATTCGACGACAAAGCGGGAGAGGACCCAAACAATCACGTTATGACTTTTCACCTATGGTGTTCATCCAACTCATTGATGGATGACTCTATTCGTTTACGTCTTTTTCAACGAACCCTTACCGGTTCTGCTGTGAAGTGGTATATCAAATTGCCACAAGGTTTCTTCTCTGACTTCAACACCCTAGCTATGGATTTACTTACGAATTACCAGTTACCAATCCGTTATGACACAGGAACCGATATTTTGACTTCCTTCAAATAGACTAAAGGCACTCATATATCTGATCACATCCATGAGTGGCGAAGGAGACGATGTCTCATTAAACTTGAGTTCCTTGATCAGTTACTGGTAGAATGGTTTACAAAATCATTTGTAAACGAAATCAGTAAGGACATTTCCATGGGTGGCGTAGTCATAGAAGAGCAGGCTATAAGTCGTGCTCAATATCTTGATCTCATTTATTCACAAATGGGAACCCTTTACAATTTATTACCTGACTTACCTTGTCCTAATCCTTCCAGCACTTCAACTACTCCAGCTGCCTCACATGCAGCTGACAGTGTGATTGGTACTGCCCAAGAACAATCACATTCTGCTTCAAGCACAAACCCTAAATCTTCTTCTTCTAATGTTCAAAATGCTCTGTCTCCTGCCCCTCCCACCGGTAAGACTTCTGAGGTAAATTTCGTCCAATCTACCCCAGCCGGTAAAAACAAATATAAAAAGGGGAGAGGTAAGAATAAGGAGGGAAAAAATAATTCTCAAGCAGAGAAAACCAAAACTAACTACCCCTGTTGACGATCGGGATAAGAGCAAACCACGATACCCTTGCCTTATCTGTGGTGATGATCACTACACGAAGGATTGTCCACGACGTGTCGAGGTCACTAAGTTCCTTCAAGGGGATCCAAAACCACCTGCACCGGCTGTCTTGTCCCAACCCTTACCGTCTCAACAACAGGCTCAGTTGGTCATTCATGACCAACCCTCATCTTCTACCACCTCCTATGTTTTAATGTGTACTAGTGATTCTAAGCAGAACAATGTTGCACTCACTACTCGAGCCAAAGATTATTCTCCCTCTAAGGAGAAGGGTTATGATTTACCCCCTTCTTTGGTACGACCCTCTCCCACGACTCCACCTACTAATGGTCCTCTTCATCTTGAACGACCGAGCCTCGACACAGTTCTGAGACCCCCCCCAAAGGGCGTCATTCAGAAATCGGATTTCAATCCTCATGCTCGTGTAGCCCAGAACTACAGCATTGTTGAATATCTAGCCCAAGCACCTTCTGCGATGTTATCCCTTGAATTCCTTCAAACTTGTCCCGCACAACAGAAGGCACTGTTGAAAGTTATCGGTGGAATTGATCCGACGGATACAAATTTAATAATCTTTGACTTGGAAGATCACATTCCAAGGTTACCCCCTCAACTTGCATTCCAGATCCAAGTGGTTGTCTCTGACAAAAAAATTTGTCGAACTGTTATCAACAAGGGTGCCTCAACGTGTGTTATGTCTCTTTCTTGTTGGAAAGCCATTGGCTCTCCTTATTTGAATGAATCCCAGCACACACTTAAAGCCTTCAACGACTCTGGTTTTAAGCCCTACGGTGTTCTTCCTTCGTTGCCCATCACGTTAGAACGCAAAATGGTCCAAGTCGAAGTGGAAGTCTTTGACACTCCCATTGATTATAATCTTCTGCTGGGCCGCAGCTGGATCGATTCCATGCACGTCATTGTGTCAACACTTTTCCGTGTAGTACGTTTCCCTCATCAAGGAAAGGTTGTTACCATCAACCAAATTTCCTTCTTCAATTCTGATACCCGTACTAGAAATGTACCATTTATTGCTAAAACCCCACCGAGTTATGAGAACGTCGGTGTAGGCCTTTTAAAGGACTCCTCGTTAATGGTTACTTTCCCCATTCCACTGCCCGATGTTCCACGCTCGTCTGTTTCTTCTATCAACATGATTTCCACCATGCCTCATGAACTTCCTACATCTCATGACCTCTGGATAGCCCCTGATCCTAGAGATCATCTTCGTTTCAGCGACGAAATGCCGTTAAGTCTAGTTGAATCCGCCTATCAGGCCATTCAATCGGAAACACCTTCTACCCCCTCTCTGGATGCATTGTCTCCCGATCCTTTTCGTGTTATTTTTCCCACTGACGAGATGATCATGTCCGTCATGGAAGACACCCCTTGGGACAATGGGCATCATCATTCCATCCTCTTTCTGGAGCAACATACCCTTGAGAACTACCGATGGATTTCGACCCTGTCGACCGTTGTCGTCATCTCGACCGTTCCCGATTTTGCACATGATGTGTTTTCCGAAGGGAACTTAAGCAATATCTTGCCCACGATTCCCATTGACATATCCATCAAACTTGGAATCGTCGAAAATGTCCATATTGGCGCTTCCTGTTCCCCTGACGAAATAGTCACCTATACGTCCTTGTTCAAAGAGTTTCGTGACATATTCACCTAGAGTTACGAAGAAATTTCGGGTATCGACCCTGAAATTGTGATACATGAGATAAAGACATATCCTGATGCTAAGCCCGTCCGGCAATGCCTTCGTCCAGATCACCCACGTAAAGCGGTTGCTATAAAACTCAAAGTCGAGAAACTTCTGAAAGCCGGCTTTATTTATCCGGTGGCTCTCATAGACTGGGTTTCCAATATTGTCCCGATTGACAAGAAACAGGGCACCATTCGTGTATGTGTTGATTATAGGGATATTAACAAAGCTTGTCCAAAAGACAACTTTCCTACCCCCTTTGTCGATCAGATTGTCGATGACTGCGTCGGAAGTGAAATATTCTCTCTCATGGATGGTTTCTCCGGCTATAATCAAATTAACATTGTTCCGAAGGATCAACATAAGACTGCTTTTATTTGTCCTTGGGGTACTTTTGCCTATCGGAAACTTCCTTTCGGTCTCAAGAATGCTGGCACTACTTTTCAATGCGCTATGTCTTATGCTTTTCATGATATCAAGCATATCGTTCAACCCTATTTGGATGATTTACTCGCTCATTCCATGCGCAAAGTCGATCACCCAACTCATATCCGAGCCATTTTCGTTCGCTGTCAGTTCTACCGTATATGTTTGAATCCTCACAAGTGCATTTTCTGTGTGGAATCTGGTCGTCTTCTAGGTTTCATCGTTTCGCGTCAAGGGATCTGGGTGGATCCTTTAAAGGTTGAGGCGATCCTTAATCTCCCTCCTCCCTCTACACTTCGCCAGTTGCAAAGTTTGCAAGGGAAAGCAAACTTTCTTCGTCGTTTTATCCCAAATTACGCCGAGATAACTCATGGATTTACGCGGCTATTAAAGAAGGATTCAGAGTTCGTCTGGGATACCATCGCCAACAACACTTTTGAGGCTTTGAAATTGTCCCTAACATGTTCTCTGCTTCTTTTTCCCCCCGATTACAGTCGTGATTATTTCCTTTATCTTGTTGCCTCGAAGTACACTATTGGTATGGTTCTCGTTCAAGAGGATGATGCTCATGATGAACATGTTATTTACTACTTGAGTCAAAGTCTCACGCTGATTGAAATCAAGTATCAACATGTCAAGAAACTGGCCTTGGCTGCCGTCCAAGACGTCCAACGCTTCCGGAACTATATCCTCTCACACCAAACTACGGTGATTTCCCATTGCAATCCTATGCAACACATTTTGACATGTCAATTGCTAGGGGGAAAATACTCCAAATGGATTGTGATACTCCAGGAGTTTGACTTGGAATTCGACTGCGCCAAGTCCAAGAAGTCCTTAGTTTTTGCTGAGTTGATATGCGATTTTCCCCATTCTACCATGGAAAATGTAGCAGCTGATTCATTACCCGATGAATCTCTTTTCCTTATTAGCACTGATGATCTTTGGTATGGTGATATCATTATATATCTCCAAACCCAGACTTTCCGACCAACTTTGTCCAGTACTGAACGACGTCGCATACACTATCAAGCTCATCACTACATTATCCTTGGGGATACTCTTTATCGTTGGGGAATTGACTCTGTTTTTCGATGTTGTCTCACGTTTGACGAAGCTGAGAAATATCTAAATGACTGCCATTCCGGAGCATGTGGTGGTCATATGTCTAGGTATGCTACTGCCCATAAGATCTTACGAGCATGGTATTTTTGGCCTTCTTTGTTTAACGATTGCATCATCACCGTTCAAAAATGCCATGCTTGCCAGACCTATAATCAGAAAATACGGTCACATCCTACTCCTCTTCACCCTGTGGTCTCAGTTGGTCCCTTTGTGAAATGGGGCATCGATTTCATGACATGCCACCCTCACTCGACCGAGGGGCATGGTTACATTATTGTAGTAGTTGATTACTTTACGAAATGGGCCAAGGTGATGCCGACATTTGACAACAGTGGAAAGACCGCAGCTTTATTTCTTTTTAATCATGTCATAGCTCATTTTGGTATTCCCCAAGCTATCGTCACTGATCACGGTAGTCACTTTAGGAATTTTATGATGTCTAAACTTACGGAAAATTTGGGTCTTCGTCATGATAACTCAACACCCTATTACCCACAAGCCAATGGCCAAGTCGAAGCGATTAACAAAGTTCTCATAACTATGCTCCGACGAATGATAGGGATTCATAAAACAAGTTGGCACACAATGTTGTTTTCAGCATTGTGGGCGTACCAAACATCTGTCAAGTCTGCTATTGGGTTTACACCTTTTCAGTTAGTCTATGGTGTGGAATCCATTCTCCCTATTGAATGCAAGATACCCTCTTTAAAACTAGCTATTGAACTCCTACCCAACACTTCTGCTGAAGAAGAACGTCTATTGTATCTTATGTGATTAGATGAAACTTGACGTGATGCCACCCTAGTAATAGAAGCCCAGAAAAAGCGTGTCAAGGCCCAATACGACAAGCATGTCAGGCCTCGCGTTTTCTCCGAAGGTGATCTTGTTCTTTTCTATGAACAGGATCGAGATATGTTAAGAGCTAGGAAATTCGAACCCATGTGGCGAGGTCCAATCGTTCGACGAGTTTTGGAAAAAGGATCTTATGAGTTGGTAGATTATGATGGTATCCCTTTGAGTGAGCCCAGGAATGGGTTGTACTTGAAGAAGTACTATGCATAAAATCATCTGTGCACTAGTACATGTATTTTTATTGTATCATACTTCTTGTGTGTTACTATAGCTTGCTTTTGTCGTTATCTGGTTTCTGCCCTTATGTGACATTGTGATTTGATTTCCATATGTCGGAGTCTTTGCTACCCTATATTGGTTTCGCTGATGGCGCTAGTCGTAGTACTCAGAGCCTTTCTTCCACTGCGTGGGCAATTTACGCCCCTACAAACAAACTTGTCTCCTTACGAGGTGTGTGCCTCAAACGTGCGACCAACAACATTGCAGAGTATAGCGTCGTTATTGAGTTATTGGTTGATGCTATCTCGCTCAGAATCCGTCATTTGGTTGTGCGACTCGATTCACAGCTTGTAGTACTACATTTAAGTAATGTCTACACTATTTGAAGTCCTACTTTGTTACAGGTGTATTTGTGAATTCGCCTCTTGGAATGTTACTTTGATTACATTGAATATCAACATATTCCTAGATGTCTAAATACATTAACAGATTCATTAGCTAATTATGTATTAGACAAACATTTGAATCATTTATAAATCAATCACATCAATATTCACACAATATAAGGTAAACCGGTAGAAGCCGTCTGTATATATAACGATCAAAAGAGTTTTTTACAAAAATTTTGTCTGAAGACCAAAATGTCAAAATCTGAAGCTCATAGCTTCTACAAAGTGACGTCATGGATGACGTTCACGGTAACACACGACTACCTGAGAAACCCTACAGAGAAGTTGACTCATGGATCCTGACACTCCTACAGTATGACACTGATCGCGTCGTGGAACCTCTTCCAGAGGCATGTCTGGAATATCTATGGTCATGCCCTCTATATTTTTTTCCACTACTTGATAATCCTCTGTATATTGTGGCACTGCCGCTACCTCTCCTCTCCGTTGAATGGGAGAAGTACCAGAAGGTCTGTAAGGTCCAACATCTGTGACATCAACAACAATTTTGTATTAGTCTTTGGACGAACATATAAAACAAAAACATTTGAATATGATAAAATTCACAAAAACATTTTCAAAGAAAATGTGTGTACTTCTTACCAAGGTCCCCCCACTGAGCATCCTATGGTAGTACTAAATCTGGATCTCCTCGTAAATCCAACCCGGCATAAGCATAGTCATCAACCATCAACATCTATGGTTGAACCCAGTCAAAGAAAGTATCATCATACTTGATGATTGGTCCTGCTACGTGCCAGGCCATGAGCTGACACCATCTCAGCATCCTTGGATCCCTGGGAGCCGGTAAATTCCACTCAATCTACAGTCTCAGTAAGGGAACCCTCTCAAAGAAGAAGGACACCAACAAAGATCCGTACCCAAATTTCTTCAGGTCGCCTCATCTGCATTTGGTTAACTACTTTTTTATACTGCGAAGCATAGCATCTGCCCAATTGAACACCCGAGGTTCAGTACACTTAATAGCATACTGGAAGTAACTATGTAACGCCATGTGAGGAGTAGAACTCCTAGCCATCCGATCTATGATGAATAGGATAGTACAGAGGGTCAAATCTCGTACCCCCCAAATAGCTACTTTTCCTTTCTTTATCTCTACCTCGGGGACATAGTGTAAACGGAAGTACTCACTCATGGGAAGCCCACCACCTCTGCCACCAGTCAGGGTCCCACATACCCACCAGGTACTCTAATAATCTGACTTGGGCCCTCATGCCCGGGATACGAAAGTACTTCAGGAGCCCACAGTTTCTCAAAGCAGCAATAGTAGGTGGATGATTTCCGACAATTGTATTGTCTTCTTTGTGCTCCCTTTCGCGCCATTCAAGCACCATTCTGATGGCCAATTACCTACATAAGAGACACAATAAGAAGATTAGCAACTTTTTTCATTATTTCATTCTCTTTTATTGAGTTAAATTTAAAAAAAAAAATTGAGCTTTGCGGTTCTCGCAGGTGCCCTTTGGGCACAGTGCGAGAGCCTTGCAGGCTGCCTTAGGCTCACCTACGAGAATACCCCATTCTCGTAGGTCCCATGTAGCCTGCCTGCGAGAATGGCAGCGCACAAGTAGGGCTTGAAAAATCAACCCAAGAATGAATTTTAACCAATGAAATTGCAAAATTAAACCATGAAAGTGTTAAGGACAAAGAGCCTATCTTACTGTCGCTGACGGCTCGCTGAATGGACACTCGTAACTCCTGCAATCTGACGCCGAACTTGGAGGGTAAAAGAGGGGTTTTTTGAGCTCAAATAGTGGAAAGGTAAAAATGATATGGTAAAAAGGCTATTTACTCTTATTTACTTTTACTATGTCATTTGGTTTTTTATGACTATTTATCTATTAAACCCTAATCCCTAATGTCCTTTTGAGTATAACTTTTGTAGGCATAATGACTTTGAGGTTCCTATACAGGGATGCGGACATATTTTTTCTTTGACGTCGCGTGTTTTGATTGTTTTTTATGGTTTCTGTATAAAACCTCGAGCGTGGTCTTTGTCCGTTCTTGCACTCGCAAATACATGAGAACGCGATCGAGCATACTTTTATCACTTTTTCGGGCTCAACAAGTTTATACGAAAAAGGAACCCCCCTGAAGTCCTCTTTAAGCTCTTTTCAGACTCTCTGAACATGAAAAGATAGCCGAGCGACCTTGCTATTTTCACGCTCGATAAAGTATTTGATGTAAGTGTCTAGTGAGAGATAATTTATCTCTTTTTCGGTCTCATCCAGACTATTTTACGAAAAAGGAACTGAGAGAGTTCTCGTTTAAGTGTTTTTTCAGACTCTATAATCATGAAAAACCTTCAAGTTTTCTATCTATGGACTCGTTAAACAAACATTGACAGACCCGTAATGGGACCGAACCACTCCTTCTTAGGGTTCGTTAAACATACTCCGAGGGACTCGTCCGAAGGATGAGCTTACATCAACAAGCATATGTTATCCTCCTCAAGCTTGTGTAAAAATAAAGAGGTACTCGCCAAAAATGGTGGGGGGAAATTTGGGAAAGGGATATGTTTTCATCTTCATTTTGATTGGCAGTAAGTGTCGCTCTTGAACATGACACCCCCTATTCATTACATTTGAAGCCGGTTTGGGAAATCCATTTGTCTCTCATTCAATTTGCTACAAGGTCATTACCTGTGTCATATTTGAGTCAATGCTGCCAAATCATTGGTCGTGTTGTTCATATGTTCAAGAGAAGTCCATCTGAAACCTATATTGAGTCGGCCATCTGCAATTATCCATTCTCTCCATGACGGCCTTCCCTGTGTCCATTTCAATTTACATCATGCTCTGTTTCACCTTCAAAATCTGTTACTCATTTCGTGTCATTTATGGGGGATACATCAAGGCCCTCCTGTGACGAGTTTTGTTCTGTCGACTTCAGCTCATTATCTGGAATCAAGGCTTAGAAATTATGTGGTACCTTGGAGCTTGCATGCCTCAATTGTAGGTTTCCTCGATTTCAATAGTGGGTTTACATCATTGACCCCTGATCAAAAGATTTCGTCGAATGTTCGACTTCAACTCATTCATTCACACTCGATGGATTGTACTAGTGTACCTTGGGAGTCATTGACATCAATGGTGATTTCCCTCGCACTTTTTAACGGTTTCATCACTGGCCGGTAATCAAGTGGTTTCTTCCATGTTCGACTTCGACACATGTAATCACATGGTTAGATTCATACTTTGGGCGATGAGATTGAAGACCCTGGATATCATCTCTTTTGTCCAAGTTGCGATGGAGTATGTATAATTTGCGACACATAGATCCACTGTGTATGTCTTGTGGCTATGTCGTCTTAAATTGAAATTTCTCGCATAGATCCACAGTGTATTCCTGGTGGCTATGCTATATTTTGAAGGCATGGATCCACAGTGTATGATTGGTGGCCATGACCTAGGTCACAATTGTCATCAGTCTATGATTTGAGTATGGGAATGCCTACCTCAGAATTAGTATATATGATATTCTACAAATTCTTAGTTGTTCGCAGGTTTCTGATTAGGTGTGCTCCTGGTTCCCGAGACACACGTGCAGCTTACAAAGTATTTCGGCTGTCACTGATTCCAACCTCATACTTTGGGGGGCATTATGTTACCCATGATTTTGGTCATCATGATGATGTTTTGATGATGGTGTACTCAGGCTCTTCATATGAACTTTTTCCTGAGAAAAGTTACTTTCATCTCTTCCCAGAAAACTCATTTTTGAAGAAGGTTCGCAGGCTACTAATACATTTGGGTGCGAGAATTCTTGATTCTCGCAGGCTACCTTAAGCCAGGGTGTGAACTTCTCACACTGTGTTGAATAGCTAGGGTGCGAACTCTTCCTAAAGCATGGAAAAAGATGAATTCTCGATGTTTCTAGAAGGGAATCTTCTAGAAGGATGGGTTGGCATTCGAATGGTTATCCTTGTACTGGATTCCCAGATATTGTGGGATCATTCTTATCCAAGTAACTATCTTATTCTCTCCTATATATTGAGGGAATTCTCATGGAAAAGGTTAAGCAAGATTCATTGGAGAATTGGTGAAAGAATTGTGTGAAGGACTTAGCTTGAACAACAGCTTAGAGACCCTTGCAAGTCTACCAAGAGGATTTGATCTTCTTCATACAAGGATTGAGCAAGTGTGTGTGTCGAAGCCAAGAGCCATTGAAAGGAAGTTTGCGACATCAAGGCTCAGGTTGTAATCTTTACTTTCAATTAATATGATACAGTGGCATGTCCCTTTCCCATAAAGTTATTTTCACTTTATTGTGTAATTCCTTGATCATACACATAGGTTGACAATTGAATATATTGAGCTGTCTTCACTTTGGTTGGTTTGTGTTGTCTTGGTCTTGACTTCACAAGAGCACTGGAGTGAAGCGGGAGAAAAAAAGACCCTAGGAAGCAATAATAAGGTATGTTATTTGTTCTTGCCTCCTAGTCAATTCAATGGTCAAAACTTAGGGAAAGAGTCATGTCCTGTCCTGTTTTGTTCTAGATTCAGGTGGATCTAGGGAGATCAGTTAGTGTCTTCACCTACCAATTAGTCCGATAACACTATCCGAGACTTTAGATTTTCAAATTAGTCATGGAATATGAAGCACTTATTCAAACCAAGTAGCCAAACTTCTTCTTCTTCCCCCTTCATAATCTCTCCATCGAAGGTGGGTGGTTTGGCTTTCTTGAATTATTCAGGTTCATGACTCTTGGAATTTTTCCTCTTCTTTCCTCTTGTCTGAGAATGGGAACTAGTTTTTCCACTAGAACATTCCTTGGAGTTGTCAGTGTCCTCATCAGAGGAATCTTCCATTGAATGTCTCTTGGCTCCATGTTGGGAATTCTTTGAGGTGCTCCTCTTGGTGTGGCCACTTTCAGGACCATGCTTCTATATCTCAGGTGGAATTTGAGTTTTCTTAGTATGATGCCTATCCATATGAATGGAAGTTGGACCATGTTGCAGTTTCCTTTGTATATCTGATAGACTTTGTAGTAGGACTTCATTAATTTTTGTCTTATTTTCTTTCTCCTTGATGGGCCTTTCATTGTCAGCCTTATAACTCTGTAATTCTATCATGAGGCTTCTTACAGTTTCGACCAAATTTGGAGGGGTTTCCACCACCCTCCTTTCATCAGATTCTTCCTCTCTATTGTAGGAGCTCTCCTCCAATTCCTGATGTGTCACCATCCTTTACATTGTATTTCTCATGTTGTTCACTGACTGCTTGAGTGTTGATAAAAAAAAATTTGTTAGTTACTAATCTACCACCTCATGAACAACATATATCATTGCAAGGTGAAGTTAGTTCTTTATTTGGAAACATTAGCAATCTCCAGTGCAGACTTCCAAAACATCTATCAATAGTAGAAGGTTTCGTTCCTCTCTTTAGTAGAGGTTCAAACAAGTTTCTTATAGAGGGGGGTAAGGTAGGGGGTTACCCCATAAGTTCTCTAATAATATTTTTATGCGAATCATGCATGAGCTCAAACATGCCAAGAACTTTTACCATGATCTGATACCAATTTGTAACACACCTAACCCATTAATTAGCCTTTCTAGGGATGGGGCATCAAATTCTCTCTTTCCCTAGTTCATTTTTAGTTCCTTACTTAAGAAAAACCCTCTTAATCAGCTCCCCTGAAACTTACATCTCTCACTATGCACTCGAACCAGCTAGCGGCGTCTTCCTCATGACCTTGGGCTAAAAATCGGGAGCTAAGAGCCTATGTTAGCAAAGGTTTTGACACTTCAGAAGTTCCCGGACTTTAGGAGTTCCAAAAGTGTTGTCAAATTCTCATATCGTTGAACAATGGAGGGGATCATTGGTTTACATCCTCCACCAAGATATATGGTTAAAAGGGGGATTCAGTACTTGGCGTTGAACATACCTTTTTCCTTATCCCTGAAATCCCAAGGTTTCTCCATGTGGCCTTATCCATTTAGCGATCGACGATCTTCGTTGAGCATTCCCTTTTTCCATACTATGCTCAAACTCTCGAACCCTCGATATATCCCCATGTGGCCTTGGCCCTTCGATGATCGACATTCGGAGTTTTGTGTTGGGTGTTCCTATATTTTACCATGCCCCACATCTTCCAAACTCCCGGAGTCCTGGACATGTCACCAACCATGTAGGCTAGCCATCCATGAACCAGAAACTGACACGCGACGAGGGTCAAGGGGTGACATGTGTCCTCGATAACGGGTGACATGTGTCATGCTCTAACAGGTGCAATGGGTATGTGAATCATCCAAAACTAGGTGACACGTGGCACGCATAATGTGGGTTCACATCAAATCTAATGACATCATAAAGTCACGTCATCATAGATTAATAATTTCTCGGTCTTTCAATGTAATGGTCTGGAAGATTCCATGTAGATCCATAGATCTACAGTTCTCATTACTTTGTGGCTCCGAGCTTAGACGCTTACCGAATCCTCTCGATGCAAATCCCTAGAAGAGCTAAGTCTTTGGACTTTCATATCTTGCACCACGTTTCCTCTTTGACCAATGGTTGAGATTTACTTCGACGTTCGCAACTTCGGCAGTTTTCACACCTTGAAAAATCTCGGCCAAATTCCTCCGAAGTAGTAAGTCTCTAAACCATAGGATCTCTTAAGCGTACCCATTCATCCAATGGTCCTAGTTACTTTGACGGCTCAACATTCAGGATTTTGGCATATATCTCTCAGCTTTCCCTCCACACCATGCCAGATCTATTGCCACGTGTACCTAGTCTCTACGACCAGGATTTACTCCGGCTTGCATAACTTTGGGGAAATTCACGCATCCCTATATCACTGAATACCCGAACTCTTGGATAATCGTTGATCTATGGACACATGTCCCTCCCTTCTCAATGGTCCATATTTACTCCGCAACTCCCACATTCGGGAGTTTCAGTGCTAGACCACTCCTAATATCCCAAAGTAGCACTTCGTCGAAGTGCTTAACGCCTCCCTTCCTACATCCGATCTAATGGCTGAGAGAGATCTACCTTGGACCCCTATATTGATGTCCCTCATCGATTCATGACTTCATCCTTCAACTAATTTCGAGGATTGTGGAGTCACAAGTCTTGAAGCTGAAAGAGCTAGCCCCTTTTTGGTCTAGCACAGGGTTCCAAGACCCTGGTCACATGGACACTTTGGAAATTCTAGGGGTTAAGCACTAATCCTTTAGAAACAAATGGGTTAAGTACATGGGCACAAGCCCTTGGTCAGATGGGTGAATATTCTAAAGGAAAGACACCCTTCTCCCACAGAATTCAAACTTTGACATTCCCTCTAAGGTAACTTCAAGGGGTTGGCAGGACTTAGACGTTTTCATTCAATCCTACCCCATCTCTCCTGTGGATTCACATCTCATGACTATC
This sequence comes from Picea engelmannii, assembly GCA_009831015.1. Lineage (NCBI taxonomy): Eukaryota > Viridiplantae > Streptophyta > Pinopsida > Pinales > Pinaceae > Picea > Picea engelmannii. The sequence continues at coordinate 1,166,314 of ML781752.1, read as the reverse complement.
TAGCAACAAAACTGGGATAAATTTGAAATCCATGAAGAATAGCAGTTTACAGAAGCAAAAGAGCCTATCTAATAATTGTTCAAATACTGCAATACTGAATCATAAACACAGACATTTCATCATCACATCCAATATAATACACATAGTATGAAAATACTTATCAGAACTAGAAAATGTGAAGCAATTGTTGAAAGGGGTGCCCGTCTCCTCCCAACCATAGGCATAGTCACTCCTAACGGATTTACCACTGGCCACCCTCGAGCTAGACCATAATGCTCTAAGAGAGATTCTTTGTCTTTTTTCCACAATAGTCAAGGACGAAGGTTACTCTCCTCCTCCCACAGGAACTGGATGTCTAGTTTTCTCTACTCCAAGAAAGGAGGTATGCACGAGTACTTCCTCAGTCACTCCTCAGCCTTGTTTATTAGCTTGTAGCCCAAACCTATCCATGGCTTCTTTCAGCCAAAATGAGCTTATTGCTCAGATTTTTTCTTTCAACTTCAGAATCAAAGTGTATTCACTGCTCTTCTCAGGAGAGTTTTTTTCTCTACTCTGGTATCTCGCAGATTTGTCTCTGTCCCCAAATTACCTCATTTATTTCCTTCCTCAACAAGGTTGTGTGGTTCCTAATCCCAATTCGTGGTCGGGCTTGGAAGCCTTGTAGATGGGTACCCTACCCCATCTCCTCATTAACTCTTGAGGATGGACTTCCAACTACCAACCTGACTGGTAATTCATTTATGGGTCAGAGGACTGTTGATAAATTACACCCAGTAGGTACTGGTCTGGTGAGGGTCATCTCAACCATACTTGGTTTCCCTTCAGCATCTCTCTCATAACATCCATGGTCTATCTTGGCAAACTTCCCCCCTTTCAGCAGTTGTGCAACACATATTCAAATTCTATTAATAACATAAATTCATACAATGACCCTTTTATACAAGGGTTCATCAAATCAAACATTCACACATATTTAGTCCTCCATAATCTCTTGGCCAGTTATAATTATATTTACAAACTGGGGGAAATAGGGGTTTTACATATCTTTAAGAGAAATAATCAAACAATTTGGAAAGAGAATGTGATTTTCAAAAGCAGGGTCTTTCTCTTGTTTTTAATTTTGGAGATTGTTGCTAAGAAAATATAATAAGTCTGGATGAAAAATTGATTCCCCTTCCCCAAACTCCATGGAATTGGTTCCATAAATGAGAAGAAAGTTAGGGTTTATGAAAATGCTCTCCATTTCAAAATTTTCAACAAACTTAGGGAAAGAATCACATATTCATAACTATATTTTACTATTGGGAAATTCAAGAAATGATTCGCAACCATGTCATCATTATAAGAGTCATAAAAATAATGATTATTGCAAGAAATATTGATAAAATTATATTACGACTTTTCTTTATAAAGATAGAAAGATTTGATTCATTGCATGAATTTTGAAAAGGCTAATAAAAGACATCCACTTTATGAATTTCATAACCTTTATCAAATGTGGGTTGGTTTACAAAATTGATGGGGGCCTTTGGAACATAAAAAATCATGGTCCCCATTGGAACAAATGCAATGATTTCACTTTGTCATCCACTTTTTGGTTTGAAGAGAGCCCTCTTTTCACTATATTTTCCCCAACCATTAGAAAAGTGGTAGAGGGTAAAGCACTATTAGAAATCTCTCATGAATATCATGTAGTTTCCCACTTTGAACACTTTCTTCTACTAGACGCTATGTCCAAGGAAAATAAGAGGAAGGAGAATGACGATTGGGAGAGTAGAAATTAAATTTACATATTGTATTTTCTACCACTTCTTGAAATTATTTTTGGATAACAAATTCTTTATCAAAATCATCTAGAAGCACCTTTATCCCCACAAAGTCCTACCAATTTACTTGATGCATTAAAAATTATTGTTTACATGTTTCAAATATGATAAGAAATAGAGGTGAAAATACAAAAAATAATTATTTGAATTAGAGAATCCTGCAATTGAGTGATGAATCCTCGACTCAACTTTTCCTCACTTTTTTTTTCTTTTCTTTTTTCTATCTATTTCTTCTTTTATGGAAAATTTTAGGGGTTAAATTTTACCCATGGGTTAATTTTCCATGTTTTTTCAAAAAAAGGATTTGTCAATTTTTCTTTTTTGTAAAAGTTATTCACCCAAATTCTATAGAATACAATTATTTTACCTTAAAAATAGCCCAAATTTTATAGAAACTATATAAAATCCTTAGAAATTTGAATATTTTTATAAAAATATCGCCAAACATTTTATAGTTTGCATAATAAGGATTAGTAAAATTCACCATGGTTTCTACATTCTAAGATAAATTTTCATCTTTAAAATTATCCATATCCTCCTCTCCCCTTTCAATTGCCAAATTTTTTTATCCCTTTTCAATTCAAAAAACACATTTCTTATGCATTTACAAAACTATGTTATCTACTTCCTCCTTTCCATTTCAATACCAAAATTTTAGATTCTTCATCTTCAATTCAAGAAGCACATTCATTATGCATTTGCAAGACTAAAAGCAAATTCATTATGCATTTGCAAGACTATGTTACTATTAGAAATCATTAAAATATCCTCCAAAATCAGCGAGTCATATATCTCCTTTCTTAACCAATTATAGAAGCTTCTAATCAATAACATCTCTTCACATAGACCGTGCTAATCAAATTTGGAGAAGCCATGTATTACTTGTGTTTTGTTGGAAAACTTATGTTAGCTATAACTTTAATGAAGTCATTAATTTTTGAACTCATAGCTTTTTTATTCTTCTATTTCTATTAAAAACGAATTTTAATGCTATTAATAATAGATTAAAACTTTATTATTAAAATAAAGTGAACATTAATTAAAAACCTTAAAAGATATCAAGGGGATCAATCAAGATTGTCGTGTTTTACTAAAAACAAGTTTTAATGTTATTAATAATAAAGTAAAACTTTATTATTAAAATAAAGTGAACATTAATTAAAAACCTTAAAATATATCAAGGGGATCAATCAAGATTGTTGTGTTTACTGCACAAAGGTATGTATGATGGTTTATAGGTTTTATGAAATCTCTAAGTTTTGAACTTGAATTTTTTTTTATTTTTTCTTAATAATAAGATATTTAAATTTTATAAAAAACTTTTAAGAACTTGGATTTTTTTTTATTTTTTCTTAATAATAAGATATTTAAATTTTATAAAAAACTTTTAATAAACTTTATGAAACTCACTTTATTAAAATCCCCTTGTAAGCGAAATATTCGTTGAAGATAAAAATTCCTTCCATCATATCATGTCTTATTTCATGCTTTTCATTCCACCCTTCCCTCCACAAATGCCCAAGTTTGACATCTCCAACACAAAGTACATTCCATGAAATCCATTACCAAACTTCCACATGGCGTTTGGAGCCCTTGTCTCTCTACGTGTCCTTTCAAATTTTGGCATCTTGGATGGTAAGAGCTCGTGATCCGTTGGTGTGATCTCAGTGGAGTGTTTTATAAAGTTACTTTAATAAAAGCATAAATACTATTTTTAATAAAGTAGCTTTTATCCACAAACCCCATGTGGACATAATATTTTTAATAATATTAAAAAACCTCATGCATCTCCTTTTGCTATGTTTATATTCTCACAATCCGATATGAAATCTTTCTTTCTCCACTTGCATACTAGACTTGTAAACTTTTGCAAAAGGGTATATAAAGTTACTTTATTAAAACCATTAGCAAAGTGGGCTTTAATAAAGTGGCTTTTATCTAGATACCATTTAAACATCATGCATTTCCATTTTTGATGTTAACATTCACGTGTTCAAGGACTAGGGCCTACACCTTATCACCTCATATTGACTTAAGATTAAAATGTTTCGAGGGGCCTACACCTTGTCACCTCATTCCTTTAACGTGCAACTTATTCTTTAGATGAAAACTTGATGTGCATCATAATCTTGAGGAGAGTTTTCTTAGTTGGGAAATCTTCAAGACCATATTGTAGGAGTTTTGGTCCATCTTGAAGGGTGAAATTGCTATCATGGGTTTTCATTGTTGAGGTCTTTAATTTTTTTTTTTGGAAGGAATCACAAATAATAGAGAATTCTCCATTTGAACTTTGTTGGAAAGTGGGGAAGTCAAAATTTTATTTGACCATTTTAATAGTTGTATTTAGTTATAGTTTGTGAAAATGAAAACATCTCATCACGATGCTTAAAGTTAGAAATGTCTTGAATAGATTTTTAAGTGATGCCTTGTAACTGGAGATATGCAATTGATGTTTGGAGGAAAATTACTTCATAAATTATTTAAGAATTTTTTTCTTCATCTAAAGTTGTGAAATTCTTGTTGAAGTATCTCTATACCAAGACATTTGACAGCTTGAAGATATTTTCAGTTGATGGCCTAATTCATGAGATATCAATAGCTAAAAATATGCATGACAAATTAAAAAATCCATTAAACCCACATGTGTCACTAGTTGAGGATTTCTTGGAGAAATCATACGATACCCTCGGCATATGAATGTAATGCCAGGCTGCTAATATTGAAGATTTGAATGAACTGAAACACTAAATTGTCAAACCAGGGTTGGTAAACTTTGAGCTGCTACACTGTATGTGTGGGTAAGGCTCTAATCGCTATCTGAATGCTATCCTTAGCATAAAACACAAACTTACTCTAAGAACTTGAATCCTAATGATTATCCTGAAACTCAGCATTTCCTATTTAAGTCATTAACAGAAAACAGTCCTATGTTTAAATGTTGGTGCTTCTATTTCCATGCAGAAGTGTGATTTCACAAGATTATTCCACCACTACTTTTAATCATCTATCATCACCATTTCGATTCAAGCCATGACAAAAAGAGTCTTTCCTAAAATGCATTTAATCTGAACATTACACATGAACCTAAGTCTGTCTACAGGAAAACAGAGCAATAACCTACTTACCCTACTGGTACCGGAAGCTTCCTTTGATTTAACTGTAATCTAACTATTCTAATTAAGCAGGGTAACCAACTATCTAACAAAGCAAAGTTCACTCAAACTCTAAGTTATGTTCGAATTGAAAACTAGAAACCAATCAACCAAGTTCGTGCTCTAAACCCTACAGGAATCAAACATGCATTCAATACTCATCAACTCAAAAGATATCAGTATGCTGGAACGATTCGGTTGAAGAATAAATAAACACGAGTTTGAACGAGTTAATTCTGAAACTGTAGCCTATCATGTAAGCAAACACGAACACACTGAAATAACTAAATCTACGACAAAGTGAAGCAGCGACTTGCACTTGTTTGGCGGGCCCAACCAAACGGCACAAACGTTGTAAGTAATAACCAGAACCAACTATATCATTCTATGTAATCACTGTGTAAACTTCACGCTTCATTAACTCGAGAAAGAAATACTCAAATCGTATATCAGTCAAGTAGCATAACGCAACAACAGTTTTGTATTCAGAAACATGTGTTCACGACATAACATAATCCAACCGTTCTCAGGAGTGATCTCCCGTTTATAACAGTCTAAAAGCAAAAATACATAAGTTCAAACGGATCCCCGATCCGAAAATAGCTTGGAATCAAGTTTAAAACGGTCTTCACATCTTCGTGACACGTAGTGTCACGAAGTGTGAGCGATGAAGAATTAACGACTCAGCTTTATCATTATGCCTTC
>ML781752.1:1136578-1149050 GCA_009831015.1 Picea engelmannii | reverse complement strand
AAGCATCAAAATGCATAAAAATAGCTTGAAACGTAAAGATACCTTAAGTAGCCCCATTGAATGGTAGGGAGATGTCAATTATGTCAAAACAAGGCCAAAAAGGGTGGTACTAGGTATAGAAATAGGGGTCTTTGGAATATAATATAGGAAAAAACATGATCAAAACTGGAGACCAACATGTAAGACACCCACAACAGGGAAAAATAATTTTTTTTCTTTTTCCTCATGCAGCCCGCAAGCTTCCAACTCAGCGGGGCCTGCTGACCTCCCAGTCAATGGATTGTCTCCTATTCCTAAGCTGAAGCAGCTCTTTGATTCCATGCTAGAATCCCGCAACAAATCCACAGGTCCCCCTATTGAACTCAGCTCGAGGGGACAAGCACTAGGTCTGAGCTCCCTTCATGTGACGACAACCCCATGACCACAAGCCTATGTCGTAGGTGCATTGCATTTCGCGATGTCGGGGATTTTCATTCCAAGACACCCGACTCCTCCAAGCCTTGAAACCCGAAATAGGGCTTAATGGGCTCTAGCTCCTCCCTTAGATCTCCTCCAGGTGTCCTTGTCCAATGACCTAGGGCCAATCCTCTAGCCATTTTGTGTTTCACGATATTGGGACTCTTGATGTTGAGTTCCCCGACTCCTTCAATCCCCGATACCCGAAAAGGGTTAACGGATCTACTATACAGTCCCTCGGGTGATCCCTCTTTCCTTGCCAAGGTTTTCTCGCACAGGAAGAACTACCCACCATGTGCATGATCCCAATAGTTTACAAGAACTATTAAGGTCTCCTCTTCCTTGCGGTCACTCACCCTCCAGGCCCAGGCTAAGGCATCCCCTTCACTACTATACAGTCCCTCGGTTGATCCATCTTGCCCTGCCTAGGTTTTATCGCACATGAAGAATTCCAGAGACTCTATCGAGTCTTACAGTCGAGGCATCCCTCAGACTTGATCTGTCGAGGCGTCCCTCCGACTTGTGTTACCTCAACCTAATGTATTTCAGGCAATCATGGCTTATCACGGGGTTCTAATGGCTCAACAATAGCCATTTTTCATCATCTATCCTTTCTGGACAGATCTTTTCTTCTGGCTCAGCGAAAGTTAGGGACGAAGGTTACTCTCTTTCTCACTTGTATCATGGGTGTACAAAAATTCATGAGACATCATTTTAAATTTTAAATTCAATTTTTTTTTGTAAATCGGTCACCCACAGATTTCCAAATTCCACATTTTGTTTTCATATTTGTTCTGCACAGGAACCAGATTCACAAGCATGGTACTTTCTTCCCCATAACATTTTAGCTTAGCAGGAAATCGGTCTTCCTTATGGCTTATAGCATTTCCATATCCAAGACTCTTTCTTCCTTCAATTCATTCCCCAGCTAAACAAATTGTTAGTTCTCATGCACATTATATTTTTATTGCACCTTTACAACGACATCACAAAAATTTCAGAATTGTGCATACTAACAATCAAATTCACTTTCTCAAAAAGAAATATCATTCCTTGCAGTTTGGCTTAGCAGGAAATTGGTCTTCCTTATGGGCTTACAACACCGCCATATCCAAGACCCTTTTCCTCCTGCAGTTCATTCTTCACACAGTTAAACAAGTTGTTAGTCTCTCATGCCTCCATGTATGTATATATATGTGTGTGTGTGTGTGTGTGTGTGTGTGTGTGTGTGTGTGTGTGTGTGTGTGTGTGTGTATTCAAAACCATGCATGCTAATAGTTCATCACATCTACATAAACATAAAAAGGGGATTTCAATCCTTGCCTATGCCTCATTTCAACATACCAAACCTTTCAAAACATAATTCAACCTTTCAAAGGATTTTAACAAATGTGCCAATATTCATGGCCACATTCATACCCAATGCACTCTTGCATTGATTTTCAAGTTTGTCACAGTTTATGACAAGTTCTTGGTCATGGTGTGTTGAAAGTTAACCAACCTTTTCATCATATGGGTTATTCATTTTCATTCATTCTTACAACAAGACCATATTTCCTGCTATAGGCCGATCACGATCCCAAATCAGTACACATGAAACTTAAAAGTTTCGCATGAATGCACCCACGCATTATGCCTTCATTAATAACTAGGGTGCCAACACTCATGGCCACCAAAATTTGGTTTTCTCTAACACCTATAAAACATGAGTAGAAATGTTGGAAGGTCCTCCTTCCTCAATGGGAAATCCATTGTCTGTCCTTTATGAAAATATGCATTTCCTTGAAGCAATTCCATGCAACATGCTATCTATGAGAACTTTTGTTTCTAATCGTTCCTTGATTTTTCCATGTATTCATGACTTATTGGTCCATGAATTCTTCTAATGGTTACAATCAATCTTTACTACCAGAGGTTCACACCTCCAACATTCAGGTTCTTCTTCCCAAATCATACCTTACTTGGGTATCCATGGCATACACCTTCCCTCTCAAATTTCGTGTATAGTATGAGACAATAAACTATTTCAGAATGGATTCTCACCCGAATCCTTTAATACCCAAAGCCACATAAGCATGAACATTTTTATACCTGTTCTTGGCTACTAGCACTCTCTTTTTGATCTTTACCTCATCAATAGTGCTTTAGCGGGGTTTTCGCAGTCCCATCAACAATATTTTGACCGCAGCCTTCCCATGGTTACCCTTTTCTTGAGGTTTCCCATCATTGGAAAATGTCTTCCTCAATAGCTCCAATTCCTTTCTATACATAACATGCATCATGATAGTCACAATTACATTAGTTGTAATATTAAACCAAATGCATGTATCATAACATTCAAATTCATAAAACATCTTCAAAATGTTCTAGCATATCTTCATGCACTTCATCACGTTATCCTCAAATGTTTCCACAAGTGCAACATAACATATTTCAATTGTATCTTCAGCCATACAATCCTTATCACTATGGTGTCAAAACATTTACTTTTATTAGTAAATCAGTGTTCTCATTCAAGAGAAAACATAATACTTAGCAAGGAAGAATTGAGGACTATCCCCTTCTTCCAACTCTTTCTACACCGCCTGGGACTTTTCAGCCCAATTGAGTTATCTCTAAGGCCTCAATGCCTTTTCTTAATCATGGCTTCAACCAAGCCTAATCATTTAAATGTACTCATTTATTCATTTAATCACACTCAGGGAGTTTACTTGCCTTTTACCAACTATACCAGTTTCCACAACTGCTCTTTTAGTCCTACGACTCCGTTAAACAATTTAGGGTTCTTAGGGTGAGGAAATTGTTCCGCCTTTACTTATGCAATCTACTTTTTATTGTGATCTTTCTGCTCTTTTCCTGAGAAGCCTTGGTTAGGCCTCACCCTAACCCTTTTTGGAATACAACATGCTTTAATAACAAACTTTTTGTTCATAATGGATCGTGAACCTGTGCATCCAACACATTACCATTCAGTCATCGGGATTGTCACTATTCATTTATTAGTCTTCTACTCATTACGTGATGTTTTTCAAAATATAATCCAGGATTCTGGTATATATATATATATATATATATATATATGTAAGCTTGTGGCTCACTGCTTAATTCTCAACAGTCATTAAGGTTGTGACCTTGTTTTCCTGACAGAGTCTTCATACAGTTCCTCCATAGGGAACTCCTTCATCATGCAAATTCCTTATTTCATATCCATCACTATCTGTGATGGCCTCAAGCTTGAATTAGCTTCAGCTTGTTAATAAGCATTCTTTAAGGGACATAGACATACATTTATGACATGCTTTCCAGATTATGCATCCACACATATTCTATTTTCTTATAACTTACATCCATGATGTACTTAGCTATACTCATAATCATAAGCCTGTGTGCATTTTCCATAGGTATTTTTCATAGCCTACGTACAACTCTACTTTAAAATCATTCAACTCATGATTATTTACAATCATTCTCATGTGATCCTCAAAGGCAAAATCATTTGCCTCTTATCAAGACAACAAAGAATCCTTTCTCGTATACTCTTTCATTTATTTGTACTGAATTTTCCTAGGGAGATGGAGCACATTCCCCTTAAGCTATCGTTCAAAACGTAACTTTCATGACTCTTCAGAATGGAGTTAACCATGCATCCATGGTATTCATTCAATCTTGGCAAGTGCTATGCTTGCCTCACATTTCACTCATCAGGGCAACCATATTGGGATTTTAGTATACTTATACTCTTACATCATACATGTGCATCACTTGCACATTTAATATCATTCATACCTAACTAGTCTTAATATCAGGCTTCATATCGAGAAGCTTCACAATGCATTAAATCCATGCACTCAAGCATACACACACAACTAAGTATTCATCATACTATCTTAGTTTTATCATTAATGTTCTCTTAGTTAGAGATTACAGTCACTTACCTGACCAATCTCACAGTTATAACTCATACTGATGTTTCCTTCTCTTTATGGAAATAACCAACCAAGGTCACTTTCCCTTTTATATTATAATAGATGGCAAGAAAACCTTCTTGCCTCAACTTCTATACGACTTTACCCATCTCACATTTCCTCCAGTCATGAGGAGTTATATACTCTGAGTTTAATATAAAGAAGTAATTATACTGCCAAGGATCCTACATGATCCTATCAGATTCCTTTAAGCCCACAAAGGTATTAACCATTATATAATCAACCATCATCAGTGCCTGAGGTTCCAACTACCCATGCTTCGAGGTAGTGTTACGAACACCAGGTCATCCATCCTTCAGGCTTCAGCTACCCTTGACAGAACCCTGCCACCTTCATCTATCCACATTCAAATCTTATTATTAATGTTCATTAACATATCCCTACACTGGTAAGAGTAGTTATCACTTTGACCAAGGTTTAAAGAAATTCTTCTATTGAAATTCAACACAAATTCCCAAAATCACAAGTTCAATCTGCAGTCCTTCTCCTCAAGAAGTAAATGCAGGTAACAATACCTCTTTATGTGACTTGTGCATGGGTCCAAGTAGGCCAAGTGTTGTAACCATGCTTTGATACCATTTTGTAACACACCCACGATGGGGAAATTTTTATTTTTTATTTTTCCTCATGCATCCCGCAAGCTTCCAACTCAGCAGAGCTTGTTGACCTCCCAGTCAATGGATCGTCTCCTAATCCTGAGCTGAAGCAGCTCTTCGATTCCCTGTTGGAATCCCGCAACAAATCCACAAGTCCCCCTATTGAACTCAGCCCATGCATATAAGCACTAGGTCTGAGCTCCCTTCACGTGACCACAACCCTGTGACCACAGGCCTACGCCGTAGGCGCATCATGTTTCATGATGTTGGGGCTTTTCATTCCAAGACACCCGACTCCTCCAAGTCCTGAAACACGAAATAGGGCTTAATGGGCTTTAGCTCCTCCCTTATCTCTCTTCCAGGTGTCCCTATCCGGTGACCTAGGGCCAATCCTTTGGGAACATTGCATTTCGCGATATCGAGACTCCTGATGTTGAGTTCCCTGACTCCTTCAATCCCCAATACCCAAAAAGGGTTAACGGATATTTAGATCCTCCCTTTATGCATCCACCATATGACCTCCAGTCAAGTCCTGGGGCCTCACTCCTAAGCGCGTCTGGATTTTCGCATCTTATGAAGTTTCAATGCAACTTTCTTCCTTTTGTCGATAGCCAAAAGTGCAATATTCCTTTTCCCCTATTCAACGGTCCAGATTATTCTAACGATCAATGGTCCAGACTTCGTCGTGGTTTTGTGTATTGGGAATTCCCGATGTGAGTCACCTTTGCCCGCACGACTTCCAAAATGTCGATATTTCTGAGCGCAAATCAATGACTCAAATCCTCTGTGACTAGACGGCTCCTACCCAATTGCGAACTCGGGACTTGTGAGTTCCCATGGTTCTTCCCTTTGACTTCTTTGATATGAAAGTCAGTGAAGCACTGATCATTCACCACACATCCTTCCAACAAGTGGTTCTGATGATGTCGGGGTTTCGTGACCTGCGACCTCCAAGTCACGACCTCCTTCGCATCCCCGATCTTCTACTATCCAGATCGCTCCCTCCGCCCGATCCAATGGTCAAGGTGGATCCCGATAGATCCTTGGATCTACAGTCCAGGTTGCATGGTGACCTCGGGTTTTGGGGGTTTCATACGGTCCATCCCCTGCACAATGGCTACCAACGTTCGTTGAACTTGCGAAGACTGAAGGAGTCAAGGCATTAACGCCTACACTCCTTCTTCAAATCTAACGGTCATGAAAGACCTCAAATCCTCCCGAAAGGATCTCATCCGTTCATCTTCCAAATGAAAGAATATTCCCTTTCGTTGCTTCAAATATCGCTATCCTTATTGAGCTTCGTTAGGTATGAAGGACTTAAGAGCTTTGCACTCTTTATCCTGGACTTGACTCTTAGAAGATTCTTTTGTGCACCCCTTGCGCTCATTCATCAAGTCTAGGACTTAAGTGGGTCTCGGTCTCTGCTTACCTCGTAGGGAGCCTGTGCATATCTGCACTACCTCTCCTGAGCTTAATAGACTTCATCCTCCAAGGGACTCAAAATTATTAGGAAAGTTTCATGCGTACATGGAAAACTGTGTCCACAGTCGACGAACACACAGTTCGTGAATCTAGCTTATGCCACCATAGGACACAAGCATTTATGAGTATAAAACATGTCCTATCCATATAATTTCTTACTTGCTTAATTATACAACCAAGCATAAATAGAAGGGATACAATATATCCATTAAGAAATCATGCACATTCCTGAAAAACATTCATAGTATAACCAATTCATACACAATTATATCTAAATTACACAAGGCAGGAGATCACTTATCTATTATAGGTTGCTTCCATCCAACTAACTATGGGTGTTCGTCCTTCCACCCTACCATAGCCTTAGAGGCATTCATTCTTATCACTCTGGCCACCCCTGTGTCAAGCCATGATATCACTAGGGAACTCCCGCGGTTCTCAACTATTCTTTCTCTATTTTCGCTTATGCTCGAGTTCTGTTCTTTGTGAACTTTCAGAGATTTCCCTCTCTGTTATGGCCTCGGCGATATTTATCGGATGCTCACCCAGCATCAAACTCATGGCCTTCTCTTCCTTATTCCTTGGAGAGCTTCGCGCATCTCCTTTATGAGCTTGCCCCCCATATCCTGTCCCTGTGTATCTCTTTTTACCTTCCTTCTCTTGGAAGGTTCCCGAACCATCACGTTTCTTCTGTCAGAAGGAAGCTCGGGTCTGCAGATCTCTATGGTACTTTGGGCTGACATTTTTCAGCTAGACCATGCTCCCATTCATGGGGGTGGTTTATAATTCAACCACTGGTCCTTTCTTCATTAACTGATTTCTTTCCTTAGGGTCCGAAGGAGGTTTTTCATCCTCATCAAGGGAAATTTGGGGTTGTTTGGTACAATGAACCCTCTAGTATAGTTTTCACATTCTTCCTCTAGTGATATCATGGCTAGTAATTTCAAGGCTTCACCCCCATAGTCAGTTATTGGAAACTCAAACAATAATACATTTATATTGTCCACATGCCTTAGCATGGTAAATCCTATTTTATGATTAATTACAAGATGGGGGAAACAGGGTGTTACAATGAATCCCTAATTTGGATTTATTGGATGCAATGCATTTTAGACCTAGAGATATTTATAATACATAGTTACATTCTACACTTTTACTCTATCTTGGTATACATTTTTAAATGGAATCAAGAGTCAATGCCTTGGAAGTGTTGTGGGCCTATAAACCTTCTCCCACTAGTTGTATTCTTTGAAAAAATGGGGTTGACCACAAGGAATTCATAATTAGGTCCTAAGTATAGTTATTCCCATTGATTCTCTACACCAAGTGATTTGCATAGCAACATTTTATAATTTATCATCTATTTCGGTACTTTTGGGTGAAAAATATTTGAGGAATCAACTTTCAAGGTCATTTTAGTGGCAGGTCCATGTTTGGAAATTTTAGTTCAAGAACATTTCAGAGCCATTTTAAGGCATTGAGTGAAATTTATTGGGGTTACAGAGTCTGAAACTTGTACCATACCCTTGCCATTATTCTACACTCTCAGACCTTTCCAAAGGTGAGTCAAATGCCTCAATTGGAGCTCATATGTAAAAGTTACGCCTCTCGTAAGTTGGCCTACCTTGTTGACCACCATGGTATGAGTGGATTCCATGTCATCCCCCATTACTCACACATATGGGCCTAGCTAGATGTGGAATTTCAACAATATTATAGAAGTTCCAAACTTGATCACTAATTGAGGGTTGAGGAAGTCAAAACCCTAACCCTAGACGACTATCGAGCTATGTTAAATACTGAGCCACTAGGACGAGAAAGGGGTTCCATTCTTTTTTATTGCACTTGTTCCATAGTTTAGCAGAGCATCAAAGGAGTGGTATTTTGAGAGAATAACAGAGGAGGTAGGAGATTCTATAGCAATTGTTGAGGCCACAATGTCAAAGGAAACTCCATAATGAGTGCCTCTTTCTTTGTACTTTCTTTCCATAATTAAAAAAGAGAGAGCAGATCATAGGCCTCACCTTCTAGAGGGTTTTCTCCTGTATTGGGTTTCTGAGGATACATCTTGTGTTCAATTGTGCGGATGGTGCATATATTTTTTTTTGTTCTTTCATTTTCATATCCAATTATTTTCATTAATTCAAGAAAAGATAGTAATTAATTAATCTAGGATCTAAGGAAAAATAATCTGCATAGTCTAAGATTTCAAAATATCATAAGATTTGTTGTGACGATTTGTTCCAATGGAATATCCACGATAGTTTACAAATCATATTGGTATCAGAGAAATTTTCTTTGGGGTATTTGTGGAAAGATGCAGGATCCAAGAATTGTCTTAAGAAGAGATTTGTTGAACCCTAACCATGGTGGATGAGTATGTTCACAACAACCCTTGAGATCCAATAGAAGAGAGATTTGTGAGGCTAGAAGATAACTTTGTTGATTTCTCTTGCAATATAGCCCTCTTCATGGAAGCTCTAGAAACTAAGTTGGGACCGTCCAAGGAGGCTAGAGGCTAGAGGCTCTGACTCAAATATCAAATCAGAGGGGAGACCAAGAGACAATTAAGACCCGGAAAATGAGTCAAAGGAAAGAGCTTGAGAAAAATAATCCAAGTTCTAGTACCATTACCCCTTCACAGTCTTTATTTAAAATGGAAGCAACAATGGATATCAATCCATACCAAGGTGAGATCGATGCATTGAATTTGAATTATTGGTTGCAAAAATTAGAGGTCTATTTTAGTTTTCATAATATAGATGAGGAGAAAAATATTTTGTTTTCCCAACTAAAGTTAGATGGTCATGCATTAACTTGGTGGGAAATCCACACAGAGAAAGTTTGGGTGGAGGGTGATCCATCAGTAACTAAGTGGAAGGATTTCAAAACCCTCATTAAGTCCCAATTCTACCTTGTTGGGTATGTAGAGGACCAATGGATCCATTAGAATTACTTCAGGCAAAGGAAAGGGCAGAGTGTGTAGGAGTGCACCACCAAATTCAAAAAGATGGCTATCATGTTGGGTATCTCTTCCAATAACCTACATTTACTCCTCAAGTGTCTTGGGGGTCTACATAGTCATTTGTGAAAGTGATTATATTCAAGCCCAAGATAGTTAATGAGGCCTATGTGCAAGAACAATATCTAGAAAATATAGGCCACAAGAAAGGACAACAAAGTGGTTCCAACCAGAAAGAGCACCAATACACTTCCAAAGAGGGGAAGAAAAAGTGGAAATGGAAATAAAAGAAGATGACAGTCACTACACATCAGTGCAATGATATAAGTAACCATTGTAGCCATTGAAATAAAAATGGCCACATTTAAGAAAAGTGTTGGAAACTACATCCAAAGATAAACCGTAGTAGTCATAACAAGGATGCCAAGAAGAAGAACCTTCTAGCCATGGATTCAAGCAATCAGGTAGAGAGCATCTTATATGTGGAAGAGAATATTTCCTAAACTTCAGTGTAGAAGGAGGTGAATCTAAGTATCCTTCATCACAAGGAAAATAGGGAGATTAAAAAACTCTTCCATATCAAGATCCAAATAAAGGATACCAAGGTAGACACTCTATTCAATTTCGGTTCACGATCCAATCTCATACCAGTTCATCTGGTCAACAAAATTAGGTTGGTCGTTCATGATCATCCTATTCTATATCCACTAGGGTGAGTAAAAAATTGTTACAAAGAAAATATCACCAATTGAATGACAAGATCTCCCTAGGATCTACCTACTGATCCTAGATATATGGTGGGATAGACTTCTATGGTTCTCCCTAGAAACAAGAAATTAGATTCACAATTACACCAAGAAATGATAGAATAGGATACCTTTTCCTAAAGTTTTTACTTGTGTATCCTTGGCTATTGTAATCTTGGAGATCCTTCTCTAGCTCCCTCAACACGTTACCTGCACACAAGTGAAAAAAAAATGCCTTCCTACATCTCTTCTTAATGACAGAATCCTAGATCTAGCTTGGATCTAACCTGATCTATGAAGGAATAAATCATATTTGAACATTCAGGAATGAAATATAAATATTCATGGGGGGGAATTATTGATCTATTAAGTAATAAGAGAGAAATACATCAATGCAATTTACCTCTAGGTGTATATGCACTCCTCCTTTCCCATCACTCCTTGCTCCTCATATTTTCAACCAATATAGGAATCCTAACTACAAATGATATAGGATGGAGAAGTACCTCTAAATTTTGGTAGAATATATTTGTAGATGATTCTTCTTTTCGCATGCTCAATATTGGTCTTCTTTATATGTATTCTTGGAATAGGCTTGGAATAGCTTCTAGATCTTCTAGAGACCAATGGAGACTCAAATGTTGTGAGTTCCAAGGATAATTCCATGAATAACCAACTCATCCCCCACTTACCTATTCGAAACTTTGTGAATCTAGAATATTACATGGGGTCTCGCTTGATGTAGACTGATGTCAAGTGACATTTCACTATTTTTCCCATATATGACCAATGACACCCCTAAACAGTTGGCCAAATCATGAGTTGAAGGTTGTGTTTTGGCTTGCATATTCTGTTGTGCTCCCTCTGACAATGTAGGGTGTAAATTAAGGCTATAATAGATGCCCCGAAATATGTAAGGCTAGGAAAGGAATGGATGGCCAAAACAAATTATAATAAACTATGAGGAAATGTGAGGAAAGAGAAAAGAGGTTTGGAGGTCAAGGAGTACCTGCAATAAAACACCAAGGGTAAATACATGTATAGACTATCCTCAAGGTATACATACCCAAACTCTAAACAATATCAAAGAATGGATACCAAAAAAATACATTGCAGATCCATGACATGAAATGCAAGACCATGGCCAAAAAAGAATACATGGTGGATCCATGTCATCAATGAGATCATAGCCATGACCAAATAGAATGTGGATCTATGTCCCAACATATACATTAGGAAGACAATGAGCATGAAGGAGAGTGCCCCCAAAGTCTTCAAAGTACTCAAATATAAGTGATATACTCCATCACAACTTGGGAGGGGTGTGATGAAGGAATTATGTGGCCCCAAACCCAAGGTCTTCCTCCCAAACCACGATGGCATGATTCGATAGAATGCGAATAAATGTTTTGATATTGAGCATGGTAGAAACCATCTAATTTCCATTCATTGACGTATACCATTAATATATGCGAGGGGACCCACCAATGATGGAAATGGACCCTAAGGTACCTAGTACAATATAGAAAGTGTGAATAGAGTACCCAATGTTGAAAACTCGTAGAGTCTATCGATTAAGATTCAATGATGTAAATCCATTGTCGATTGTGAGGATGCCTATGATCCAGGGGATCAAATTTTGCTCAAAATTAAAATTTCTCGGAATCGCTTCAAATTGAATGGGTGTGTAGGCCTCGTTGTCACGAACCCAACACAACTCGTTTGGGTTCAAACGAACGTCAGAAGAGAGAGATATCGCATTCTGTTCAAATCGACAAACAAGAAAAAAAAATGTGATGACTGTACAGTCCATACGGATGCTGATGTGGCAGGGCCGTACGACACATGGCAGATCCGTACGACATGTGACATGGCCATATGACACATGCCAGGTGTTGGTTGGCAGTCGTGTGGACGAGTTGGCGTATGACACATGGCTTGTTCATGGCTTGTTTGTGGCGAATGGGATGGTGACATGTGGCCCAATCAATGGAAACCACGTGTCACCTAAACAGTGGTTTAAAACTTTGGTAGTTGGCAAGACTCGACCCCGCGACCTCCGGGAAGGGGAAGAGCCTTGGGAAGGGCCGCCCAACCAGCACGCCCACATGTGTTTCTTATTATATATATGTTAAACAATGTATATAAGTTGCAATAGTTTTGATATGGGGCGCGGTCCGGGTTGGGGCTAAGCCCCAGCCCCCGGTCATATGTATATGTGCTATGGAACCACCGGTGCATGCA
>ML781752.1:1108698-1132407 GCA_009831015.1 Picea engelmannii | reverse complement strand
TGAACAAATTCAGTCGATACATCAAATGGTACAAGAGCAGTTGGAAAAGAGTCAAGCCAAGTACAAGACAAGACATGACAAGCATTGTGTTGATCACAGTTTCCAAGTTGGAGATGAAGTTTGGCTTTACATTAGTAAGGAGAAGGTAAAAAACTGAAACCAATTCGATATGGTCCTTTCAAGATTCTTGACAAGATTGGTAATAATGCCTTCGGTTTAAATTTGCCTCCTTATATGCAAATGTATGCAGTTGTTAATGTTGAGAATTTGAAATTATATGAGACTCCTTTGATTGATGATCAAGGAGAACATGTTTAGATTCCTTCTATAGATGATTTCTCCCCAGAATATCTTACAGAACTGCATGAAGACACAATCCTTGACAGGAGAATGAGAACATCAAAACGAGGAAATGTGGAATATCTTCGAGTTGGTCTTAAAGGCACAAATCCAAGCAAAGCCAAGTGGATTGAGGTTGGAAAGCTGAGGGAACTATACCCTCATCTTCAGATAGACTGAAAATAGTCTTTTGGAGGTCCAAAAGCTTTCCAATGGGGAGGTGTGATCTAGGGGATCAAATTTTGCTCAAAATTAAAAGTGATCGGAATCACTGCAAATCAAACAGGTGCATAGGTATCATTGTCATGAACCCAACGCAACTCATTTGGGTTCAAACGGACGTCTGATGAGAGAGATATCGCGTTCTGTTCAAATCGACAAACATGCAAAAAAAATGTGCGGACTGTACAGTCTGTACAGATGCTGATATGGTAGGGCCGTATGACATGTGGCAGAGCCGTATGACATGTGGCAGGGTCGTACGACACATGGCAGGTGTTGGTTGGTAGTCGTGTGGACAAGTTGGCGTATGACACGTGGCTTGTTTGTGGCGAATGGGATGGAAACACGTGGCCCAATCAATGGCCGCCACGTGTCACCTAAACAGTGGTTTAAAACTTTGGTAGTTGGCAGGACTCGACCCTGTGACCTTCGGGTAGGGGAAGAGCCTTGGGAAGGGTCGCCCAACCGACACACCCACATGTGTTTCTTATTATATATATGTTAAACAATGTATATAAGTTGCAATAGTTTTGATATGGGGCGCAGTCCGGGCCGGGGCTAAGCCCCGGCCCCCGGTCATATGTATATGTGCTATGGAACCACCAGCGCACACGCTCCCAACCATTACCATATGGTTTAAACCTTTTGGCCCTTTTTGTATATGCGCGCGGTCACATGGACCCATATGCCCACGGTCTTGGTGGTTAGGGGCTAGGCACGTAACTGTCCTATAGTTCACACCGTTTTACGGTTTCACCCGGTGCTTGGTTTTCACACAAATATGCGTGTCGGGGCTAGGTTGAGGAGACAGAGGTTCATTTTGGTGATCCAGAGATAGCAAGTTTGAAGGGGAACTTCCAGGAAGCCTATCTTCTTCAATTTTTGGCCAAACGAGATGCCGAAAAAGCCCAGCTAGGGGTTTTTGGATGTTCTGAAGCCATTGGAGCCATCTATTTGGCATTTTGAGCATAGTAAAGCACATATTTTAGCATTTTGAGCAAATTATACAAAATATCCATTGGAAGCTGGACCAGGAGATGTATCCCAAGAGAGGGGTGAACTCCTTTATCATTTGTTGTGTTATGTGTTTTTTGTTCACTGTTATTTGTTGTTGTTTATATGCATCTTGAATGTATTATTTCTATAAAAGTTGTGTTTTCAAAATTGATCCATTTTCATAAGAAAACTTGAATTAAAACTTGCAAATATTTTCAAGAATACAAGTCTTTATCATTTTCAGATCAACCTACCACTAAGGACTGCAAGCTCCAAGGTACTATTTTGTTTCTATATCCCTCTCCTAGATAATGTGCTAAATTTGATAGGAAGAGATTCATTGAAGGAGGGCCTTAATGTACCCCCCATCAATCAACATGAAACATACACCAAGAAATTATCTAAATATATAGAAT
Source organism: Picea engelmannii (assembly GCA_009831015.1). Taxonomy (NCBI): domain Eukaryota; kingdom Viridiplantae; phylum Streptophyta; class Pinopsida; order Pinales; family Pinaceae; genus Picea; species Picea engelmannii. The sequence continues at coordinate 1,130,434 of ML781752.1, read as the reverse complement.
CACTAAGTAAAACTGACATGGGGATGGTTGACTCGAAAATTCAACAAAACAATAGATGGTCGACTCAGGCTCAAAATTCCCTTGAACATATAGAATGACATAATGATGACTTGGCAGCAAGACACATGAGCAAGTTGATATAGTGCAATGACACAAGAGGCATTGAAGAACTATCCATGATGACTGGAAGAGTAACCAATCAGAGGAGTATATGTGACTCATATTATTGGTATGACTCCTAGGAAATCTATAACCCAACTAGACGATGACTCAAGAAGGTTCCATATTCAATCATGGTTCAAGTGTAACTTGACTGATGCTACCATTTCAAGAATAGATCAATGGTAAAAAAATATATTTATTTTCTATTTTTTGTGTCTCCTTCATGTTTTAACAAGCTCGAAAGAGAGGTAAAGTGTGCTCAGTAGTGTATTTTTCGTTCAATTTTAACAAGCCTAAAAAAGAGTTAAAAGTATACTCTATAAGGTGTATTTTTCATTTCTTCTTATGTAGAATCCAAAAAATAGGTAAAATTTTACTTGAAAGCTGTATTTTTCATGGTTTAGAAAGCATGAAAAAGAGTTAAAAAGTGATCTCATCTGGTGCCTTTTTCATTATTTAACAAGCATGGAAAAGGGATAAATCTTATCTCATTTGGAGAGAAAAAGTGGCTTAAAATCATGCCTCTACATTCCAAGCACGTGGAACCGACCTAAGAAATCATGAATGCAAATGGGTATTAGAAAGTGAGGTATACTCTTAGAAGTGGTTCTCTCCATGGGTAGGTGGATGCAAAATGGGGGCCAAATAATGCAAGATGTGGATGGTCAAAGGCTATTTCAAGAGTGGTAAGTGAAGCATGGGAAAATAATAGCGCATTGGCGGAATGCATGATGAAAGTAAAAAATGCATAATTGACTGTAAAGAAACATAAAAATATGAGAACCCCCTCGAGATATGGCTAGAATAAATATGTAGAGAGTAAAATGAATCTCAATGTCAAGTCATGGCGGGACTACAAGAGGGTTCCCAGGCCTACATGAAATCATAGCATGGGAACCAAATAACAATCAAGGTGATAAATAGGGTTCCCATGGAGGGTAAGCAATACCATGCAAGTTATGACATGCAAAAATTGGAATGACTAATGTTGCAACCTAACGATACCGAACCTAAGGCATGTGTCAAAAAAAATGGACTGTAAATAATGCAAATAATGGATGCATGGAAAAACCTACCTCGATATGCCAATTTGAGAATGCATGCCTCAAGTTCGGTGGAAGTCACCAGTTMTATAAAAAAAAATGTCCCTATAACCCTATCAATGTAGGTAAACTAGAATCTGAGGTCAAATTTAATAAAAAATGGCATTGAAATTATACAATAAGCTCTAAAAAAAAAAGAATCCACTTACTTGGTCTCGAYGTGAAAAGGGATTTTTTTTTATCACCCAATGAGTTATAAAATGAACTTACCATGTTAAAAAGATCATTCACATTTGCAAAGAGAGGTAATTGAAGAATTTGTGGAGAAACCCTCCTCTAAGTGCAGGMTTTAGTAGCTCATTGTGGGAGATTTATACAACCAAATTTTGAACCATCTGATCCAGGTAAGGATTTGTATTCCTACAGTCAATTTCATGGGTAGTTTTTCTTGAATTTCCAAGGAAAATTTTAGAAAAAGGGCATGAAAAACTTGTCCTACCCTAGGTGTCACATGAGTTGCACAAGTGTCATGTGACCTGATGTGTTTTGCATAAGTGGAAACCAAAAATAGTTCACATGTCACTTAAATGGTGTCACGTGACACCCCATGAAAATGGGGGAGAGTTGGGGGGCACGACCATCATGGGGAAATTTTGACTAACAAGTTTTTGACTAGTGATGTGCAGGAGACCAAAAAGATGATTGAATGGAAATAGAGAGCCCATGAGGAAGATGATTTTTCTACCCAGGAAGATGCCCCCACTCTGGAATCCCTCTGAGACTATGGATTATGAAGTTCTTTCATTTTCCATTGTTGGGATCTCATGAATATTTGCTAGATAATATAGTGTAGTATTGGAAGCCAAAGTAAGAGTGCTTCATTGTGGATGGAAATTTGTTGTACATCAATTTGGAGGATATCTACTTTTGCACAGGATTATCATGGAGAGGGGTGTCGTGGAGCATAGAAGGGGTACCAGGTAGAGATGAGTGGTCGACGATGGACTACATAGAACAATACTACCATTATGGATCATGGATGACAAATGGAAAGATCCTTATCGGGGAAATCATTGAGTTGTCACTAAATACCATCCTATTCAACATAACCTGAGTGACAGGGTCGACAACACTTTATGTGGAAATGAATGCAAACATGTAGATGGAACTAATGTTCTTAGAGCCAATGATATTCAACTGGTGGGAGGGGGTCTTGGCCAACATGATGGTTTAGAAAACTTGGTGCAATAATGGGTGCTAGAATAAATTTGCATATGGATCCATCTCAGTTACCTTTTTCTTGGAAAGGGTGTTGGTATAAGGGACCCGAGTGGTGATGGGAAACCCAGTTCTATAGGATCCAAGAATCATGTTGTGGGAAGAACACATCTGTAGAGCACCTAGCGGAAGGATGAAGGACCACTACAGGATTGGATTTGAATAATGGTTGGAATGAAATATAGTAACAACATAATACTTCTCATATGTGGGTATAGACTTTAGGCATCATCTGAAGCTTACACACCCTCCGAGAGAGGCATGGGGACCCCTCAGTGAGTGTGTTTTTGGATTTTTGGATTATGTAGTTTTTTTGGTGGTGCAATATAACTAACACAATAATGTTTTTCTAACACATATGTAGGAACATAACATCTAGATGGATTGGGCCAAGCCCATCGTCGGAGCAACGACGAGGAGTCGTTGGAGGAAGTGGGAGGTGACGATAGTAGGGAGTTCAATGATGTGTATAGGAACTTGGAGGGGATGACTATGGGAGTCCTCCCCATGTCAATGGATGAGATGCCACCACATCTATAGTGTCACATAGTAGGAGTATCATGTCCCTTTCACTGAATTCTCCAAAAAGTGGCTCAGGTAGTGTTATGTTACCATGACACTCATGACTGGGATGACTAGATGACAGTATCCCCATTTTGTACTAGACTCAATATTTTTCCGGTCACCATATTTTGTATGAGGATGCCAATAGATCCCCAATTTTTGTATATGGCAACTCTTTTTGAAGGATGTAACAAAATTTTATGATATGTGTGTGTGTGTGTGTGTTTATTTCAGCTGCTACTTAGGAATGTCAAATCATGTGATTGTCATCCATGTTTTATGTACATGCATGGAAAATGACTCAATTAATGTGACAAATGTCATTATAACATAATTATCCAACATATTAGTTCCCATTGGAACATAACAAAACTTGATACAATCAAAGTAACATTCAAGAAGATGAACCCTCAAATACTTGTACAACAACATGGGATTTTCGACACTATAGGTGTGATTCAACTATGAGACTAGAATTTATGTGTCTAGGATGACAACTAAACGTTGGATGCCAAGGGAAAGAGCCTAAAAAAAAAATTCAATTATAGAACTATACTCCATGATGTTATTGGTTGTAGGACCAAGGTAAACATCCCTTGAACTCACCAACTCATCAGTGGGCGAGAATATCACCCAGTAAGTAGAAGCAATATTCTGGGTACTACTGCTAGAACCATCAGAATATCCCACATAGATTGAGGTGGATGATGATATCTAAAAATCAATCATAAATCATGATAATAAATTAACCGAGACAAGAAACACACATACAAAGAAAAGAACACCACTTCAAAACCAAAAACACACTTATTTACAAAGAATCAGGTGGTTGAATGGTGTAGGCATAATATTTTTAAGATGGAGCCCATTCTGAGGATCTAAAAGAAGATTCTGATAATAATCGACTAGCTCATAGGCCCCTATTTTCTAGACATGTTTAATGATGTAGGAACATTCCAGATGGATTCAAACTTACCTACACCTAATGTATCATGATCTTGATCATAGACCAATACCAAGTCACCCTTCGAAAAGACAGGAGGACAGGTGGATTTACCATATTTGGATTTGACTTTCTTATTATGAGCCTCATTGGCCAATGTGGAATCACAATGTTGTTCATCAAGACAGGCCAAGTACAATAGACACTCCTCCTCGATGAATGTATTGGGAAAAAATTCAACGACTATATTCAATGAAGATATTTCACATTTAATTGAGAGGACTACCTCTAGACCATAAACAAGTTGGAATGGTGTGAATCCAGTGGCAATATTAGTTGAGGTACGGTAAGCCCATAATGCTAAAAATAACATGATATTCTAGTTATTCTTGTGTTTCCCTAACATCTATTGGATCGTGGTATTTAGGATGTGATTAATGGATTCTACTTGGCCATTACCTTGAGGATAATATGATGTTGAGTTCTCATGGTGAAAACCAAACATGGTAGCTAATTCAATTATCATCTTGTTGTGAAAATGGTACCCATGGTCTGTCACTATCATCTTAGGAACATTAAACCTGTCGATAATGTGACTAAACATGAATAGAGTAACAGTGGTGCCATCATTAGAAAAGGTAGGAAAATCCTCAACCCACTTGGTGAAGTAATCAATAACCACAATGATGTATCCATGGACATTATCTGAGGTATGCGTACATGTCATAAAATCAATCCCCCATTTAGAAAATGGTCTGAAGGTCACCACAAAATGAAGTGGATCAGGATGAGAACACATCTTGTAGGTGAATATTTGACAAGAATGACACTTTTGAACATTATTCATGCAATATTTAAAGATCGTGGGACAAACTTATCTGGCATGAAATATATTTTGGGCAGTAGCCAACCTAGAGAGATGACCACCACATGCTCTGGAATGACAGTCATTCAAAATTTTCTCATATTCCTCATGGATAAGGCAATGGTGTAGAATCAAATCGACCCCTTGACGATAAAGGGTATCATCAATGTTGATGTAGTGTCTAGCCTAATGTTGTATGCATTTACATTCATTATGGGAAAGATGAGGATGAAGATGTTGGGTTTGGATATACACCAAGACATCCCCATACTAGGGATCAAACGAGTCAATGAGAAATAAAAAATCATTAGGAAATGATTTGTTGGGAGATTGGTTGTTGTCATTGATGTCAACCCTAGTCATTGGTTGTAGTCATTGATGTCAACCCTAGCCATTGGCTTTTGGACCCCAAAGTTGATCGAAGTAGATAGACATGAAGGAAATTACACATGCAGATACAACACCCATGGATGGATATTATAAGTCGTTCCACTTCCTATGGTATGCGGCACATCACGTGGATCCTCATGATTGAGGAGAAATGAATTTTTGAAGATGACAATGTGAATTGAAGAAGAAACTACATGTTGGCCCTAATGTTAAAAGGAAGTGACATAAAGGGTATAAATACATGTCATTATACATTAAGTTTTGGACACACAAAAGTTTATTAATGAAAAAGGTGATATAATTTGAATTTCTGAGGAAATCTGAAGTAAAGAAGGCTGAATTTCAAGGGAGGATGAAGTCTTTTGGTGATATGTTCTAAGGTATGTTATTTATAGGTCATCTTACCATTTTCACTATAACTTTGCTTCTAGAACGATTAAGATGGTGAAATTTGGAGGATATTGAGAAGACATATCTAGGTACCTATGGTAAAAATTTCAACTCTTTATTCACTATAATTTTGGAGATACATTCTCTGGAAGATAGGGTTTTTTACTAGTCCTGAAGCTAGTCATAAACAGGTGTTCCAGGTCAAACAGTCATAACGTATTCATAGATAATCCAAATGAAGTGAGACCAATTTCATTTGAAAGAGTACATGATTTGGTTTCTTGTGTACTAATTTCATAATCTAATGTTAAATATTGAGTATGGGGAATGTTGTACAATTTTAGTCTCCTGAATAAACCAAAATTGAATAAGGTCTACCATTTTCTCTATAACTCCTTTTCTGGGAGGATTGGAGTGAAAATTGGAGGTGTTTTAGAGAATAAATTGAGTAATATTATCTACAGTATCAAAGTATTCCAAGAAGTGAAGAATTGTAGAAGTTGAAGAAGTCTCAGGAAGCATTATGAGGTTCTATGTGATGGTTGGTTGATGGTGATAATTTAATGTAAAGTTTTATTATCTCTCATATATTCTTGGGTGGTAGGAAGGGGAAAGGATAGAGGTCTTAACCCCCTCTTTATCTTGGAGGATTTTATATTCCCTTGGAGGTTTATCTCTCCCTTGAACTTGGAATCTGTAGCTTCCTTTGGAAGTCATTACTTCCTTTGAACAATAATTCATGATTGCTTCACATAATTTTATTGTGCATAGTGTATGGTGTATCTATTCTAGTACTCTTTATTGATCATTGGATATTCTTCATTGCTCATTGGATATATATTGGATACATAATTTTATTGAAGAAAAAGTTGTAACAAGTAATCTGATTGAAGTTTTGAAAGTGTTAAAAATTGTACTTGATATTGATTCACCCCCCTCTCAGTATCAACAATTTGTATCATAGAGGGTTACCTTTAGTACAGTTTAACCACTGGAAGGAAGATCCTAAGAAGAAATGGAAGACAACATTCCAACTGGGATTCCACCATTTTATGGAAGCAATTTTGAATACTGGAGTAATAGAATGGAAACTTACTTGAAAGATCTTGGGGTAGATGTTTGGTTCTCAATTGTTTCAGGATACAACGCCCTGAAGAAACCAAAGACTGCAGCTCAAAAGGAATCAAGAAGGATAAACAAATTGGAAATGGATACTATCCTTGATGGATTGAATGATTCAGTAAAATCCAAGGTGGGATCATATGCATCAACAAAGGAGCTTTGGGATAAGCTACAAGATATTTATGCAAAGCCAAAAACAAAAGAAGTTGAAACAAGTTGCAACTCACATGTTGAAGAAATTCTTAGAGGTCCGTTATTTTGTTTTAATTGTGAAGGAGTAGGACATATTGAACTTGAATTCCCTTATCCAAAAATTGAAAAATATGATACTGAGGAAGAATAAGAATACAATTCTGAAATAGAAGAAGAAAAAATGGTTCAACAAGAAGATGAGAATTTTGAAAAATTGATTCATGCTGAGATTGAAAATAACAAGCTCAAAAACATGCATAGAAAACTAAGAAGTGAATTGGGTAGTTGTGAAAAGACAATTGAAATATTGAAGAAACAATTATAAGACTTTGAGAAACTAAGACAAGAAACCATTTCGTTGAAGACTCTACTCGAAGAAGCAAGAAGAATAGAAGAAGTAAGAAATGTCCAGATGATGAAGAAAGAAGAAGATTGTGAGAAAATTGAACAATAAGTTGTCTCATTAAGGAAGAGATTAAGAAAATCTCAAGTGCCAAAAGACTTAACACATCTTGGATGCATGGGTGAAACTTTATACAAAGAAGATACAAATGCCAACAAAAATCTTGAAGAAATCTCCACAAAGAAGTTAATGATCTAGATTATTTTAGGCACGAAATGAGAGCAGAGATATAATAAATCAATGTATAGAGATATCTTGGATATCCAATAATATAACAAAAATGTATCAGAGATGAAACCATAAACACATAGATACAGTAATGCACAATTTTCTATTAATGAGTGAAAATGTACAAAGACTGTAAAAATACAGAGGGAAAGACTCGCTAGAATGGTGGCAACTTATCTCTGAGAAGAGATGTGACAGCTACTAGCATCTATGAGAAGATGATTTTAAAATGAATCTCCAAAGGAATTTTTATCATAAGGAAAATCCAAAACCCTAACCCCATAAGATGAAAATCCAATAGTTTTGTGGACCCTGTTTTGGGTAGTTTGGTGTATCAACTTCTCGAGGGCATAACTTTGGCATATGATCTTCGTTTGGGGTGCACAATAGCTTGTTGGAAAGGTATCATTGAGGAGATTCATTTTGAGGGCTCAATAAAATCCTTTAGATATAATTGAGAATATCTATCCATAAAAACCTTCATTTAGGCCCTCAAAATGGCCCCTGAAGTTAAAAATGGTTAAAAGTAGTAAATTGCCAAAATTGCCAGAAAAATATTTTGAGCCAGTTGGAAAAGGTGGGTGGCCACTGATATCCACCTAGATCAATCCTCCCTCATTAGGAATTGATGGTCTCCATTGCATTGAGTTCCCGGGGGAGAGGGGAAAGCGATTGAATCTTGGTGCGTTGCTTGCCTTGCTGGAGACGTTACGTTGTGGAAGGCTATCATGAACCTATTGTTGGCAGGGTTGAATCTGTTCAACCAGTTAGGATACATGATATTTTTGGGTGCATAAGGAATCTTTGTGCTTTTTTTCATTCTTTTCGAGCTACTTCTATTGGATAGATGGTGCTTGGGCCAAGGCTGTAGTGGTTGCAGTATCCTTCTGTTCACCTTTTGAACAGATTGCGAAGAAGATTAATTTTGTAGTTTGAGATACTACCTTGTGGCATTTTTTAGGTGGAAAAGTAGTTGGAACTACCTCTGGTATCCTTTAGAGATGACCCCCCAGAGTAACAATGAAATTACAGGTTCGAGACTCATAGATAGCATGGCGCTTCCACATATATGGCTAGCCCAAGAGAACATCATAGACATCCAGCGGGGAAACATCACATAATACCTCATCCTTGAAGGGTTGGATGATGTATGACAATTGACATTGCTGGCTGACATGAATATCTCATCCCTGGCGAAGCCACCCAATGTTGTATGGTTGCAGGTGTGGTGTTGTCGACAATCCCAACTGTTTGATGACCTCTGTTGAGATGAGGTTCTTCTGGATTCCGCTATCAGGAATAGAATGCAGTGGGGTCCCCTTCACCCACATCTGTGAATGAAAAATTTTCTACCCCTCTTCAGGATCTATGGGTTCTTCTGGTTGAATTGTTGCAGTCACAACAATAGCAGTGGGGTCTACGTCGATGATCTGTCTTCTACTAGTATTTTCTAAATCAGATTCTGAATTAGGGTTCGGATCCTTGTCTTTGATCTCAGCCACCAATGACTATTTTGAGAGACATTCATCGATGTTGTGCTAGGGGATTTTGTGGAAATTGCACCATTTTCTAGTGTCTTTCTTCGTCTTCTCGTGACCCTTCTTTTCTTGTGACTTAGACTGGTTTTCAGGAATTAGTTTGTTAGGTCCGTCTTTCTCATACTTTGTTTGTTGCGGATTTGTAGATCCAAACTCCTGTTTGTTCCGGTGCCTAAATTTCTGCTCGATGTTAACAACATATCGATACACAACACCGATTGATGAGATATCCAGAAAATCCATTTCAGTTTGGATGTATCTGTGTAGAGGCCCGCGGTATTTCAGAACCAAATTTTTCTCGGAGTCTTTGATACCCATCTTGGTGAGAAAGGTATGGAAGGTATTGGTGAAATTCAAAACTTCTTGTCCCCTCTCTTGCTGTAGTGTGGTCCATCTCATGTACTGGTCTTCATAGTTTCCAATAGGGTAATATTGTTCCTTGATCGCATCCACAAAAACATCCCAAGTGGGATCGACCCCATATATTCCAGAATCCTATATGGAAATTTTATCCCAGTAAGTTTCCCACCAATGTTTTACATGGGGGAGAGCCTTAAGGAGTGTGAAGGTGATACTTTCCCTGTCAGAAAAATGGTGAACATAGAAATAACCTTTTATCATATTTAACCATTTTTCTAAGGCATCCGCATCTATCTGACCTTCAAATATGGGAATATAAAAATTAACCTGTACCTTGAAAGGTGAGGTGCCTCCAAAGTGGCCGCTTGATGAATACACACATTTTTTTTATCAACAAGCGTTGAAGGATGTGGGAAAAATTCTCCATCATTTCGTCCCTCTATCGCGTGAGAGCTTGCTCAAGCAACAGATTAATAGAATCTTTTGCTCCATCGTTTTTTTTTTCTTCCACCATGGAGGTTTTATTGGGTGTGCAAGAGATATTTTCCTCAAGAGAGACAATATTGAGACCTAACTTGCTATACTTGGACCTCATCGGGGACATGCATTGAAAAACGATCAAGAGAAGCCTGCTCTGATACCATTGATATGGATTATTTTCGGCACGAAATGAGAGCGGAGATATAATAAATCAATGTACAGAGATATCTCAGATATCCAATAATATAACATAAATGTATCAGAGATGCAACCATAAAAAAAAATACACAGTAATACACAATTTTATATTAATGAGCGAAAATGTACAAAGACTGTAAAAATACAGAGTGAAAGACTCGTTATAATGGTGGCATCTTATCTCTGAGAAGAGATTTGACGGATACTCACATTCATGAGAATATGATTTTACAATGATGCTCCAAAGGCATTTTAATTATAAATAAAATCCAAAACCCTAACCCTAGAAGATGAAAAGCCAAGAGTTTTTTGGACCATGTTTTGGGTATTTTGGTGTATCAACTTCCCGGGGGTGTAACTTTGGCATATGATCTTTGTTTGGGGTGCACAATAGCTCGTTGGAAAGGTATCGTGAAGGAGATTAATTTTTGGAGCTAAATTATATCCTTTGGACATCATTGAGAATCTCTATCCCAAAAAACCTTCATTTAGGCCCTCAAAATGGCCCCAGAAGTTAAAAACTACTAAAAATAGTAAATTGCCAAAATTGCCAGAAAATTGTTTTGAGCTAGTTGGAAAAGGTGGGTGGCCACTGATATCCACCTAGATCAGTTGATGAGAAGTGGACTAGGATTATAGAAATAAGGATTCATTACATAATAGATGAATATCCAAGAAGACGTCCTACCTTCAGAAACCAAAAAAGATTCACTCAGTATGAAGGAAACTACAGAAGAGTAGATCGTGAACCCAGATGGACTACATCACAAAGAAGATATATTACTCCCATGTATCAATTTTTTTTATTGGTCATTGTTATACTTGCAAAAAATTTGGACATAAGGAAATTAATTGTAGAATCAATGAAAGGAACAAATATGCAAGAAACATGAATGGTATAAATAGAAGATATGGAAATGATCGTGGATTTTTTAACATAAGTTATAATTCATTTTCCCCATTGATGGACCAAAATATTGTATGCTACAAATTTAATTATCTTGGTCACAAAGCACGAGATTGCAGATATATGAATGAAGATGATACCATGCCAAATGTCCATATGCCAACCACAATATGGAGAAGGAAAGAGATTCCAAACAATGAATATTGTCGAATAGCATTGATCCCTGAAGAATGTAAAGAATAATATGAATGGTACATAGATAGTGGATGTTCTTCACACATGACTAGGGATCAAGAAAAATTAATCATCTTGAAGAGAAAGGGTGGAAATGTTGCATTTGGAGATGACTCATCTACCAAAATACTTGGAAAAGGTGTAGTATATCTTGGAAGAAAAAATGTAAAAGCAAAGAATGTCCTATTGGTTGAAGACTTGAAGCATAATATCCTCATTGTTAGTAAAATGTGTTATCAAGGATATACTCTCATGTTTGACTCACGAAGATGAAAAATCAAAGAAGAAGGTTCAGGAAGATTGGTTGCAACTGCAACAAGAAGACCAAGTAACATATACATCCTATACCAAGAGAAGAGAAATAAGATTGAAGACACACGAAAGATCTTGAAGGAAGAAAAAGACCAGAAGACTAGAAATAAAAATGAAGTGTTATTAAGTGTTATATGTTCAAGGGGAGCAACTGCAAAGAAGAGAGTTACCTTTTTCCATTTAACTCAGGGGGAGAAACCCCACCCTTTTCCATTGATGTCAAAGGGGGAGAAAAATTGGGATCATGATGACAGGGGGAGAATGAGTGTTTCCATTAATGACAAAGGGGGATATTGTTGCAATATTGGTTGTTGTCATTGATGTTAACCCTAGTCATTGGTTATAGTCATTGATGTCAACCCTAGCCATTGGATTTTGGACCCCATAGTTGATCGAAGTATATACACATGAAGAAAATTAAACATGTAGATACAACACCCATGGATGGATAGTATAAGTCATGTTAGTTCCAGTGGTATGTGGCACGTCACATGGATCCTCATGACTCAGAAGAAATGAATTTTTGAAGATGATAATGTGAATTGAAGAAGAAAATACATGTCGGCCCTAATGTTAAGATGAAGTGACATAAAGGGTATAAATACATCTCATTATACATTCATTTTTGAACACACACAAGTTTATTAATGAAAAAGGAGATATAAGTCAATTTTTTTAGGAAATATGAAGTAAAGAAGGTCGAATTTCAAGGGAGGATGAAGTATTTTGGTGATGTGTTCTAAGGTATGTTGTTTACAAGTCATATTACCCTTTTCTCTATAAATTTGTTTCTAGAACGATTCAGATGGTGAAAGTAAGAGGCTATTGAGAATAAATATCTAGGTACCTATGGTAAAAATTTCAGCTCTTTATTTTCTATAATTTTGGAGATACACTCTGTGGAAGATAGGGTTTTTGACTAGTCCTGAATCCCATGATAAACAGGTGTTTTGGGTCAAACAGTCATAACGTATTCATAGAGAATCCAAATGAAGTGAGATCAATTGCATTGGAAAGAGTACAGGATTTAGTTTCCTATGTACTAATTTCAAAATCCGATGTTAAATATTGAGTGTGGGGAATGTTGTACAAGTTTGCTCTCCTAAATAAACCAAAATTGAATAAGGTATACCATTTTCTCTATAAATCCTTTTTATGGGAGGATTGAAGGAGTGAAACTTGGAGGATTTTTAGGAATACATTGAGTAATATTATATACAGGATCAAAGTATTCCAAGAAGTGAATAATTTCAGAAGTTGAATAAGTCTTAGGAAGCATTATTAGGTTCTATGTGATGGTTGGTTGATGATGATAATTTAATGTAAAGTTTTATTATCTCTCATATATTCTTGGGTGGAAGGAAAGGGAAAGGATAAAGTGTTTAACCCCCTCTTTATATTGGAGGATTGTATCTTCCCTTGGAGGTTTATCCCTCCCTTGAACTTGGAAGTTGTAGCTTCCTTTGGAAGTCATTACTTCCTTTGAACAATAATTCATGATTGCTTCACATAAGTTTATTGTGCATGGTGTATGGTGTATCTCTTCTAGTACTCTTTATTGATCATTGGATATTCTTAATTGCTCATTGGATATATATTGGATACATAATTTTCTTGAAGTAAACATTGTAACAAGTAATCTGATTGAAGTTTTGAAAGTGTTAAAAATTGTACTTGATACTGATTCACCCCCTCTCAGTATCAACATGATTCATTAACCATGGGTTTGACATCAACTCGGGGAATATTGGCCATCAATTCTACAATTACCAAAGATTTCTTAGACTTGGAAGAAACAAACTCTAGGTCAAACTCTTGGAGGATGATAATCCACATTGTGTGTGTTCCCCAATGATATGATGGATAAGGATGTGACACATTAGTTTAGAATCATAAATAATAGGGGTACTTTGCATGAGAATATAATTTCACAAATGTTGGACAATGTGCATTGTTGCAAGGGACAACTTTTCAATGTGAGATTATCGAAGCTTGGGACGAACAACCCTAGAAATCACTAAGACACCACAAAGGGGGTCCTTGTCATATTAATGACTATCATTAATGGATTCTCTTATGCTTCACATCCTGCACTGTTGAGTCATTAGTTTTGTATCAAACAACATTTAAATAGAAAATGAACTATGAGTCATGGTGCAACACTACACACATCAACTTTATTAACTTAATTTACAAAAAATTCAGAAAACTCAATTCTAACTATTATACATGCTCCTTTGGACTAGAGAAACAACCCCTTTTTCTCATTTTTGAGACATATAGGGCTTCAGGTGAGCATCGTTTACCCATTCTGGTTGCAACATACCATCCAGTTGCACGATTCTGACTGCTCCTGAGGGTCGGATCTCTACAATTATAAATGGTCCCAACCAATGCATGCACAACTTACCAGGATGCTTCTAGTACCGACTATCGTAGAGTAGAACCTTGTATCCTTGTGTAAATACCTTGGTCTTAATGTGCCTGTCATGCCAAGACTTTTGTCTTACTTTTTCAACTGACTGGTGGAAGTCTGCTAGAAATATGGTCTCCTCGAGTTCTTGTAAATCCATAAGTCTCTGTGCAACCGATTCCTCCTCTACATATGTGTGATCTGTGCAATATACAAACTTGAAGTGATGAATTATGTAGGCACCACTGCCTCTTTCCCGTAAACTAGCTGGAACCGTGTGCACCTGTGGATTTTCTTTGTGGTTGTCATGTAAGCCCATAGTACTGTTGGTACTCTTTCATCTCAATCTTTTTGATTTTCACAACAAACCTTTGTCAACCCTCTTTCTAGAATCTTGTTGAATGCTTCTACTATTCCATTGGCATGTGGGGGGTAGGGGATGCTTTTGTGGTGTTGGATCAGGAACTCTGTTGTAAGCTTTGTTATAGTGCTACTAATGAAATGAGTTCCCTGATCACTGGTTAGGCTCCTAGGACATCCAAAATGAGTGATAATATTCTCAAAGATGAACCTAGAAGCAGTAGCGGTTGAATAGTCCTGATCAACTATTGCTTTAGCCCAACGCGTAAGGTAGTCAGTTGCGGTGATGATGTACCTAGACTTTGAATTCTTGGTTTTGGGGTTGATTGGCCCAATGAAGTCAACTGCCCATTTCTCAAATGCTTGTAGAGCTCAAATTGGTTGTAGTGGTAATTCATCTCATCGTGACGACTTACCCACTTGTTGACAAACATCACATGATCTAGCGTATACCTTTTCATCCTTGAAGAGTGTTGCCCACCAAAGTCCATCTTGTAGAATTTTTTGTGCAGTGGCCTTTCCTCCTATGTGACCTCCCACAACTCCATTGTGGCATTCCCAAAGTATATCCTTCCTTTCATGATCCAAGACACATCTTTTGAGGATGCTATCTAGTCCCAGTTTATACAAATGTCTAAAGATTAGTTGGTAATATGTTTCTCTAACAACCATGTGGTGTTTCTGGGTTGCAGAATATGTTTCTAGGTAAGCCCCTATACTTAAGAAGACTATTATGTCCTCCACGTACTCTGGGATGGCCTCAACCCAAAACAAGTCTGCATCTGGGAGTTGATCGTATACTGCTTCGCCACTTTCCCCTAACTCTAATCTGGATAGGTGATCAGGTCCTATGTTGAATCTTCTCATCTTAATGAGAAATTCAAAGGAAAATTCCTGAAATAACAACAACCATCTATAAATTCTCCCTTTTATTATAAACCTAATTTGCACCTAGCCTGCATACCTGGCCTCTAGCCCTACTAGTTGCCAATTTCTTGAGCCAAGATCTTCTAAAAAGCCCTCTTTTTTGAGCCACACGTGCCCTGGACTTATACATCCCACGTATGCACACATCCATACACTTGCAGGCCTTCTACAACCCATGTACACTAACAAAAGCATGAAAAATGGAAAGTTACAGACAGGAAACAGAGTTTCGGGAAATTGCTAAAACCGTTTGACTGTTTATGGCCAGTCATTCAACTAGATAAGCTACCTATAAAATAAGAGGTAGGGGTCCCAATTAAAAAAGGAGGAAGAAGAGCATAGAAACTCTGCCCAAATTTATCCCTCCTTTTCCCCAATTTCTTGCAATTGTATTGTGAGGTTGAGTAATTGGTGTGTTGTGAAGAGGAGCCCAGGACCAGGTTCAAGGAGCAGTGCCGACCATATATTGTAAGCATACTCTTGTGAAGATTAATACAAAAAGGAATACTTTTTTCGTCCCACCATATTATGTGTTCAAATTGTGTATTTATTTTATGATATTGTCACATCTAACCCAATAATTAGTATATGAAATGCATGTTTGCAACTCTTTGTTTGTCTATGTGTGAATGTAGGTCAGCTTTGGGAGGAGGCTTGCAGTCAAGGAGCGAGTGAAAGCAAAGGGATCGACATCAAATGAAGGATTTAAGGTAGAGTTACCTAATCTTGTTTGCACCTCTGTATTGCATGAATGAGGGGTTTTGTGTTGGGAGAATAGGAAAAAGTAGAGGCCTTTAAATGGTCATTTTATGCATGCATGATTAGAGCCCTTAAATGCTAAGTTCGTAAGCATGATTCCCCCTCTTCCTTTCCAGATTGAGAAGAGATTGGGCGAAACAATGTCATGCATCCCAAAAGGTGCATTCAAGAAAGCTTCTCACAACCCAAATGCAAGGGCCACCCAAAACTACTCTGTGGTGGAGGATTTGTCACAAACCCCTTGTGCGATGTCTGCTTTGGAATTCCTCCAGAGTTTCCCTTCCTAGAGAAAGGCTCTGTTAGCTGCTTTAGGATCCACTGATACTTATAATCTGGGCACGATCATGCTTGATACGATCGACTTAAAACCTCGTCTCCCTTACCATGTTGCATTTAAGATAGTAGTGGTTTATACCACGAAAACTTGTACACGAAACATTTTTCGCACAGTGGTTGACAAGGGCGCCTCAACATGTGTAATGTCTTTGTATTGTTGGAAGGCCATAGGTCATCCTGTTTTGTCTCTGT
The DNA here is from genome assembly GCA_009831015.1 of Picea engelmannii. Classification (NCBI taxonomy): domain Eukaryota; kingdom Viridiplantae; phylum Streptophyta; class Pinopsida; order Pinales; family Pinaceae; genus Picea; species Picea engelmannii. The sequence continues at coordinate 1,113,838 of ML781752.1, read as the reverse complement.
CACCAACTCTCCTTACCACTTTCAACGGTCGTTCTTTCCGATCACATGGCATCATTCCCTCTTTCCCTGTGTTGTTAGGGGGGAAAACGGTGTGCGTTGAAGTTGAAGTAGTCGATGCTCAACTCAAATATAATCTTATGTTAGGAAGGAGTTGGAATTATGCTATGCAAGCAGTGGTTGCTACTATTTTTTGGGTCTTGTTGTTTCCACACGAGGACAGATAACGACCATTGATCAGTTGTCTTTCTCCCGTCCTGACCCTTCATCGGGGGCATCCACAGTCCCGATGATTGACAACCCTCAACCTGGCATCATCAAAATAGGGCTTGGTTTGTGCCCACCTTTGATGGGTACTTTCGATTACCCACCCCCTCCCGACGATGTTAAGTTTGTATCAAACCAGCCTAAGGTTGAGATTTTTCAAGTCTCGTCGTTTCGTATGACTTACTTTCACAATCCGTGGAATCTTCCTTCCCCATTAAACATGATGAAAGGGACAAGGAACCATGGAATGGCCATGCCCTTGTTCATGACAAAAGTTTCTTACTCTATAGTCCAACAAGCTTCCGTCGAACCCAATCTGACTCCCATGCAAGAGTTAGATCCGATTTCAGTGCCTACTTGGGCTCAAGGTTCCCTTGCCAATACCGATTCTTTATACTTAGTCCTTCCCTCCGATGAAGAAATCATAGAGGCAATGACTAGTACGAACAAACCCTGGGATGATCTCCATCACAGATCTTACTTCCTCCCAGAGTTAAAAAGAATTGAAGAAGGAGAATTCACTTTGACTATGACTGGAGATAGGTCTTGTCCTATCAATCCCTTGGCTACGCACGCAGTTTATACCGAGGGTAATATGGAAGCCATCGCTGAAACGATACCTATTGATATCTCCAGAACCCCTGGTGTCATGGAGAATGTCCTCATCGGAGCTTATTGCTCCCCCGAAGAGATTTGAATCTACACAGATTTATTTAAAGAATTCTGTGACATTTTTTCTTGGTCTTATGAGGAAATGTCGGGCATCGATCCAAGAATTGTCAAACATGAAATCATGACTTATCCTAATGCTAAGCCGGTCTGGCAGAAGCTTTGTCCAGTCAATCCTAGGAAAGCAACAACTATCAAAGCTGAAGTAGAGAAACTACTTAAGGTAGGTTTTATCTACCCCATTCACTTAACTCAATGGGTGTCAAACCCCATTCCAGTCGATAAGAAACAGGGTACGATTCACATTTGTATGGACTTCCATGATTTGAACAAGGCTTGTCCAAAAGATAATTTTCGCACACCATTTATTGACCAGATATTCGATGAATGCACAGGATGCGAGGCCTTTTCTTTCATGGATGGTTTTTCGGGCTAGAATCAGATACAAATCAAATCCAAAGACCCGCACAAAACCTCTTTCATTTGTCCTTGGGGTACATTCGCTTATCAGAAAATGCCTTTTGGTCTAAAAAATGTTGTAGCGACCTTTCAACGGGCCATGTCTTTCAATTTCCATGATCTCAAACATATAGTTGATGCTTACCTTGATGACTTAGCATCACGATCTTGTAAGAGAGTTGATCATCCTATTCCCCTCAGACTCATATTTGAGTGATGTCGCTACTACCGGATTTGTTTGAATCTAAACAAGTGCAGTTTCTGTGTTACATCAGGTCTTCTGCTAGGTTTCATAGTTTCGACAACGGGGATCATGGTCGATCCTCTCAAGGTTGAGGCAATAGTGTAGTTGCCTCCCCTACACACAATCCTTCAACTTCAGAGTTTGCAGGGAAAAGAAAACTTCTTACGGCGTTTCATTGAAAAAGATTTCGAGATCACAAAGGGCTTTATGCGTTTACTCAAGAAGGACGTCCCTTTTCATTGGGACAAATCTTCTCAATGCTTGTTTGATTCTTTGAAACGCGCCCTCACGTCTGACCCTCTACTTTGACTACCTAATTATAATAAAGACTTATTATTGTACTTGGTTGCAACAGAGTCGACCATCGGTATGGTCTTGGTTCAAGAGGATGATGTACTTTTTGAGTACGTACTCTATTATCTGAGCCGGGGCCTCATTGGACTGGAGATTAATTATTCCCATGTTGAAAAACTTGCGTTGGCAGCAGTTCATGCTATCCAACGATTTCGTCATTATATCTTGCTTTACAAGACCACTGTCATTGTCGTTGTGAATCCATTTCAATACGTATTGACATGATGAATAATTGGTGGAAACATCAGTAGATGGATAGTTTTCCTCCAAAAATTTGACTTAGATTTTGTTTTAGAAAAATCCAAAAAGTGATTGGTCTTTGCGGAACTCATATCGAAAATTCCGCTCGAGTTAGGTGATGTTATGCCCGAAGAGTCACCTATTAAAGGAGACATGATTTTGATTGTTTATTCGGACCCCTAGTATGGAGATACACTTGTCTATATCCATACTTTGAAGTGCCCTGCCTCTGCTTCTCGCAATGAGCATCGTCGTATATGCCATCAGGCCAAGAACTATCTTATACTCGAAGACACATTGTATCGTCGAGGCATAGATTCCATCCTTCGTCGATGTCTCACTCATGAAGAAGCATAAATCATCCTTAACGATTTCCATACTGGAGCATGTGGCGGCCATATGTCTGGGTTGGAAACATCCCAAAATATCTTACGCACAGGTTACATCTGGACAACATTAATCAAAGATTGTGTTGAATCAGTCAAGAAGTGCCACCCGTGTCAAATATTCTCTTAGAAGATGAGGGCACACCCTGCTCCTATGTTTCCTATCATTACCATAGGTCCTTTCACCAAGTGGGGGATTGATTACTGTAACATCCTGTTTCCCCCAGTTTGTAAAAATAACTGGACTGGCCAAGAACTGTGGCAAACTCATAAATGTGAATATGTGATGTAAATGGACCTTGAGGAAAAGGTCAATAAATGTGAATAAAATTATGAATTTTATTGCAGGACTGCTGAGAGGGGATGCACAGAAAAAGAGACCACGATGGCAATGGAAGGCACCTGGAAAGGTGGCTCTAACTTCCACCGAGAATTAATACCGTATTTGGACTCCACTGGCCCAGAGATCCAAAAGCGACTCACTGGCCCCGAATTAAATTCCTTGCAGACTGGTAGGTCGATGGCTCCTCAGGAATTAATGAGGGATGGTGAGGTGAACCGCCCATCCGTAGAGCCATCATGACTGGCCAGTGCGAGGGTAATCATGCCACACGCAACCTCGCAAGAGGATAAGGTGTGGGGTAGAATCGATTGAGGGGCAAACGCGAGGGGAGAAATCTGGCATTATGCAAAGTGAGTGATATCAGAGAGGAAGGATTGCAACCTTCACTCCTGGTCACTGGAAAATAGAGACGCAGTCTCACAGCATCGTGGTCTCAGCTCAGGGGTGGCTAGTGGTAAATCCGCTGGGAGTCGCTAAGCCTACGGTTTAATGGAAACTAGCACCCCTCTCAGCAGTTTCTTAACCCTGGTGTTATTTCTGATAAGTGTTTTGCCTCTGGCACCTTGAAATATATGTATTTTGATAATTATGCTCATAATCTACGGAACTATGAATGTTTTCATTTTAAGAATGTCTGAGTAGTATTTTGATCAAGTACTAGTAGTTGTATATGCTTATAACAGAAAAACCACGCATGGATCATGTTGATAAATGAATTTAATTATGCATAAGTTGAACCAAGTCAGGATTCCAGCCCATTCTCGGGAAGTTGTTTACCCTTATCTGTCTCCAGGGATGCCCCAGAATAGATCTCTTCACAGAGATTCCCTCCTTGGAAAGGGTTACCAAGAACCTGGAAAAAGGACTTGGTTGTGCAAGTCTTAACAACCATGTACGAGGAGGAATGACCCTCTTAAAATCCCGAAGTAGCAGCATAGGGATAAGCATCGATCGACAGACGAGATTCCGTCAGAAGACCCATGGTCATTAACGACCGTTTGATTGACAAAAGAAATTAGGGCATTACATACCTTTCCCCTTTTCCTCTATCTTCGTGAATAGCGAGGATATCGGGATCATAAACCCCCATGGTCCATGAGAACACCTGGACCGTTGATTTTTCCACATCCATGAAGTAGTGGAAGAGTGCACAAGGTGGGATAGATCTGAGCCATTAGATCTTAGCCAGAAACACCTGATAGCCATTGGATATATTAAGAGATGCATGAGGGTTAAGCCCTCGTGAATAGGATGTTGAAAATCCCGACGAGAGGCATGGCCATCAGGATATCGACATTCGTGAAATTAGGAGTCACGATGACATGAGGTCGAGAATTTTCCTAGTGAAAATCCCAGAATCAATAGGAGTTGTCCATCATAGGAGGACACATGGACAAGATCGGGAGCTCGTCGGCATTTCAAAGATTGAAGGGACAAGATGTCGGAATATCGCAGCAACGGAAACTCCAAAATTGCGAGAAGCGATCAGGACCATCCATCATGGGAGGACATGTGGTGGCAATCAGAGCATTCGGGAAAAGTCCTGAAAGGAATGTCATACATCGGGAAATCGGGAATCCTGTGGACAAGAAGTCCATACACTTCGAAATTGCAAAGTCCGGAATCCCGACAAAGTGAAAAGCGTCCATTGTAGGGCCAGCTGTCGTTATATCTGCATATCAAGATTCGGCGGATCGTGAATCTTGAGGACGAGTACATTCCGACATTAGAAAGTCTGAAAACCCAACAAGAGATAAGGCTCTGGCCTTGTTAGATAGTGGTCATGTGGGCCAGGAGTTTATCCAGAAGGGCTAACATGTAAAGGACCATATCGGTGAATTGGCTCATCGGGGATCGCGGAATCGGGATTCCTATTGACAAGAGTTCGGGATTTCCCCTAGTGGAAACCCCGTAGTAGGTCCGAGCTGTCCGATTGGTAGAGGCCACGTGTCGAGAGATTAACCGCATCGGGAAACCGAGGATCGAGGATTCGGGAGTCCCATGATCGAGAGTCTGGATTCTCGTGATGATAAACTTTGATGAACGGACGAGATTCTTTCGGAGGACCTTAGGGTCTGCAATGACCGTTAGATGTGGAGATGAGATGTCAACTTAATCCAGGACGTGAATATGCTTTAGGATAAGCGGTGAGCAGATATGGACGGCCAGAGTCCACCCGTC
>ML781752.1:1084285-1103414 GCA_009831015.1 Picea engelmannii | reverse complement strand
AATGCCTCGCAGACTGGTAGGTAGATGGGTCCTCAGGAATTAATGAGGGATGGGGAGGTGAAACACCCATCCGTAGAGCCATCATGATTGGCCAGTGCGAGGGTAATCACGCCACACACAACCTCGCAAGAGGATAAGGCGTGGGGTAGAAGCGATTGAGGGGAAGACGCGAGGGGAGAACTATGGCATTATGCAGAGTGAGTGATAGCAGAGAGGGAGGATTGCAACCTTCACTCCTGGTCACTGGAAAACAGAGACGTAGTCTCACAACATCGTGGTCTCAGCTCAGGGGTGGCTAGTGGTAAATCCGCTGGGAGTCGCTAAGCCTACGGTTGTGTGGAAATGAGCACTCCTCTCAGCAGTTGCTTAACCCTGGTGTTATTTCTGATAAGTGTTTTACCTCTGGCACCTTGAAATATATGTATTTTGATAATTATGCTCATAAGCTGCGGAACTATGAATGTTTTCATTTTAAGAATGTCTGAGTAGTATTTTGATCAAGTACTAGTAGTTGTATATTCTTATAACAGAAAAACCACGCATGGCTCATGTTGATAAATGAATTTAATTATGCATAAGTTGAACCAAGCCAGGATTCCAGCCCATTCTTGGGAAGTTGTTTACCCTTATCTGTCTCCAGGGATGCCCCAGAATAGATCTCTTTACAGAGATTCCCTCCTTGGAAAGGGTTACCAAGAACCTGGAAAAAGGACTTGGCTGTGCAAGTCTTAACAGTCCTGTACGAGGAGGAATGACCCTCTTAAAATCCCAAAGTAGCAGCGTAGGGATAAGCATCGATCGATGGACGAGATTTCATCAGAAGACCCATGGTCATTCACGACCATTTGATTGACAAAAGAAATGAGGGTGTTACATACCTTGCCCCTTTTCCTCTATCTTCGTGAATAGCGAGGAAATCGGGATCGTAGACCCCCACGGTCCATGAGAACACCTGGACCGTTGGTTTTTCCACATCCATGAAGTAGTGGAAGAGTGCACAAGGTGGGACAGATCTGAGATGTTAGATCTTAGCCAGAAAAACCCGACAGCCTTTGGATCTGTTAATAGATGCATGAGGGTTAAGCCCTCATGAATAGGAGGTTGAAAATCCCGACGAGAGGCGTGGCCATCAGGATATCGGCATTCATGAAATCAGGAGTCACGATGACATGAGGTCGGGAATTTTCCTAGTGAAAATCCTGGAATCAATAGGAGCCATCCATCATAGGAGGACACATGGACAAGATCGGGAGGCCATCGGCATTTCAGAGATTGAAGGGACAAGATGCCAAAATATCTCAGCAATGGAAACTCTGAAATCATGAGAAGCGATCAGGACCATCCATCATGGGAGGACACATGGTGGAAATCGGAGCATTCGGGAAAAGTCCCGAAAGGAAAGTCATCCATCGGGAAATCGGGAATCCCGTGGACAAGAATTCCATACACTTCGAAATTGTGAAGTCCAGAATACCGACAAAGTGAAAAGCGTCCATTGTAGGGCCAGCTATCATTATATCTGCATATCGAGATTCGGCGGATCGTGAATCCTGAGGACGAGTACATTTCGGCATTGGAAAGTCTAAAAACCCGACAGGAGATAAGGTTGCGGCCTTGTTAGATAGTGGTCACGTGGTCCAGGAGTTTAGCCAGAAGGGCTAACATGTAAAGGACCATATCGGTGAATTGGCTCATCGGGGATCGCAGAATCGAGATTCCTGTTGACAAGAGTTCGGGATTTCCCCTGGTGGAAACCCCAGAGTAGGTCCGAGCTGTCCGATTGGTAGAGGCCATTTGTCTGAAGATTAACTGCATCGGGAAACCGGGGATCAAGGATTCGGGAGTCCCGTGATCGAGAGTCCGGATTCTCGTGATGATAAACCCCGATGAACAGACGAGATTCTTTCGGAGGACCTTAGGGTCTGCAATGATCGTTAGATGTGGAGATGAGATGTCAACTTAATCCATGACATGAATATTCTTTAGGATAAGCAGTGAGCAGATCTGGACAGCCAGAGTCCACTCGTCTAGATCTACGGTGAAGGTTCCATTCCGGAGCCCCCTTACTATTCTACCTTTAGTGGTAGGGGGGGGTTCCGAAATTGGATGCGCAACTCTTGAACAGTCGAGATTAAATCATCATGATAAACGATGCTCAAGTGGATTTCAGACCCCCCTTTCCATTCTACCTTTAAGGGGGGGGTCCAGAATAGTGTGGCGTGTGAAGTGGGGCCCCTCCTATTATGTCGACTACCATGTCTAGTTTCCCTTCTGCCACCTGCATTCCACCTAACCACGTGACATGGCATGTTTTCATTGGTGGTTCTCTACCCCAGTTGGGATTTGTTCCGATTGGCCATTTGCTGACCCTGTAGGGATTCATCCCCATTGGCCGGTCGTTAGCCCTGTCAGGGTTCGGTTCTTGCAGAGTTGAACAATTAGACAATACTATAGCACCGAGGCGTGAAATACAAATAGGCACTGCGTTCAAATTGAACCGTGATCATGACCCACGATCACATGGGAATGAAGAAGGAGAGAGAAAGAGCCATCTTACGCTGGGCCTCCATGGATAATTAGGGATTTTGGTCCGGTAGAAGACCAGAAAAATCCGATTTGGGTAGTGGGTATGTGACAATTACACTACATACAACCCCCCTTCAGCAAGGGGGCACCATTATATCATCGTAGCAGTAGAATACTTTACGAAGTGGGTTGAAGCTATGCCAACATTCAAGGATGATGGAGAGACAACAACTCTCTTTTTGTTCAACCAGATTATAGCAAGGTTCGGTGTCCCAAGAGAGATTATCACTGACTATGGAAGTCACTTCCAGAATAAAATGATGACTGATTTAACATCAAAGATTGGGTTGAGGCAAGAACATTCATCAATTACTACCCTCAAGCGAATGGTTAGGCGGAAGCTGTGAATAAATCCCTCAAGACTATTTTACAGCGAATGATCAATTCAACCAAATAAAATTGGCATTTGATGTTGTACTCTACATTATGGGCCTACCGAACATCTATTAAGACTGCAACTGGTTTCTCACCTTTTCAAATTGTTTATGGTCTGGAAGAAGTTTTACCCATAGAATGTCAGATCCCCTCTTTAAAATTGGCATTCTAGTTATTTCCAGACACTTCACCGCTTGAAGAGCAGTTATTACATCTTGAACAACTCGATGAGCAGCGTCGAGACACAGCCTTGTCCAATGAGGGTCACAAACAAAAAGTTAAGTGTTCGTATGATTGGTCCATTCACCCTCAGATTTTCTCTTAAGGCGACCTTGTCCTAGTCTATGACCAAGATAAGGATCCCTTAGGGGCTGGAAAATTCAAACCCATGTGATTCGGACCGTTCATTGTTAAAGAGGTTCTTAAAAAAGGTGCTTATCATCTGGTTGACTTTGAAGGAAACACTTTGGCTGAGCCTAGAAATGGGCTCTACCTCAAGAAGTATTACTTGTAGGTGGGTCACCTTCAGTGACTTATTGTAACATATGTATAGTCTCTATACATTTGTTTTTCTTACTTTTTGTCTTTTGCATTTATGCAAGTGTCGTTTTGATGACATTCTTTTCACTGTGGAAGATGTCAAGTGAATCAGAGGTTTTCGTGGGGTTTGCGAATGGTGCTAGTCGACACACTCGGAGGCTTGCTTCTGCAACTTGGGTAATTTTTACACCTCAAGGCCAGTTGCTATCCTCATGAGGTATCTGTTTAGGTAATTCTACAAATAATGTTGTCAAATACAGCGCATTCATAGAGTTGCTTCGTGATGCTTTGTCGCATGGTATCTCTTGCCTCTAGGTCTACTTAGATGCTTAACTAGTTGTGCCTCAATTAAATGGTGTTTAACGTGTTCATGACCCTACCCTACACCGACGGTTCCTTAGGGTACGTCTCTTAGAATGAAGTTTTGATTACATTACTTACATTCATGTTCCTAGGAGACTAAATCACATTAATGATACTCTAGCTAATCATATATTAGATTGTCATTTTGCACACATGTAAAGATAAAAAACACACACACACATGTAAATACATTTCTAGCATAATCCATAAAGCATTAAAATACAAAAAAAAGAGAGCCATATATACAAAGTGTGGGCACGAACGCCTCAAAAATATACATAGTAGGAGTCACGGGGATTATGCCCTAAAAAATGTACAAAAGTGCTCATGGCACATAAACAATCCAACCTAGCTAAGGGCGGGGCCTGTTGGCCCAGCCGTAGTGTACAAAAACGTTTTCCAAATGCCTAAAAAGTTGGACCCAAGTCCATGGCACCCCAACTATGTGAGGCTACATAGAGGGTGGCATATTCTCAATCTCTGCCATAGGCATAACACGAGTAAGAGTGGTAAGGTTCTTCTCTATCCACCTCAAAACTCTCTCAGCCTCCCCAGGTTGAGGCCCCCCTGCTGATCCTGCCGGTCTGGAAGCTCTGGATTCTCCCACCTCTGGATGAGGATGTCATCTAGTCCTTGCAAAATCAGCTGGATGCACTAGTCCCACATCTGTGCATAACAAACAAATCATTGTCAGATACTCTGGTACACAAAAAAAAAATGATATATATAAAAGAAAATAAAAATTAAAAACTATGAAAATTAAAAACTTATCCAACTCTCCTCGCACTGCTCCGGGAGGAACAACCATATCTGGGTCTCTCGAAAAGTCAATGCCAACATATGGATAGTCTTCTATCATTGGAATCTAGCGAGACCACTAGTCGAAGAACTTGTCATTGAAGGCCTCCATGGTCCTTCCACCACCCTGTCGCGGCAACAGTGTCGCCCATCTACATATGGCTGGGAATGTGGTTGTGTGCCCTTTTACTATCTCTTGAGGGCTAATATTGGGCACCCTCTCAAAGAAGAATGCACAAAGTATGGTCCCAAACCCAAATTTTCTATGCCTCTGCATGCGGCACTCAATCAACTTCATTTTCATGCAATCAAGTAATGTCGTGCTCCAATAAAACATGTTTTCATTCAAACACTGCACCACATAATGCATGTGTGCCTGATATTCTTGGTGAAGTGCAATAGATCCAATGATTTTCCCAATCAATAGTACTATCACTTTCAGTGATAGGTTAGAGATCTTGTTGATTGGCACCTGCATGCCCACTTTGTTAGTCCATGCCTCACAATGGAGCCCGATCCACTCCGCTATGTTATGAGGCCCTGATGGAAATGTGCCAAATTTGACTGGTTCCTCTCTCCTTGAGAGACCAATCAAGAAGTATATGTCCTCTGTCGTTGAACTCAATGACTGACCTTCAAGCATGAAGGCCTCTGCATCTGGGTGCCAATAATCTATCAAGGCGTTCAATAGTCTTGGTTGTGCCCACATGAATGGACACTGGTAGAATTTTAATAGCCCACATTGAGTCAATGAAACAGTCACACCAGGGTCCTCATCGAACAAAATTTCAATGTCTCCATGCTCTCTTTCCCTCCAGTGAACATACATCCTGCAAGTTCCAGTTCAGGATAGGAATTAGACCTTGCTTTTTAATTTTTTCACAAAATTGGGGGCATACGTGGGTTGTAGTGGTGACAGTCGCATATTTATTTGTGTAGTAATTCTTCTACACGCATGCATACACGTGATGTCCGAATACAAACCACGTGTGCCTAGGGCTGACCCTTTAAAAAGGTCGACACCCCCCCAAAAAATGAAATAAAATGCATAAATTAAAAATTGAAATGCAAAGAGGAGTGAATTTTTACTTACTTGGTCCAATCGGAAGTTCGTTTCGTCCACTAAAGCTCCCAGAATCAACACTTTTATCAAAGGGGTGTTTTTGGCTCCAGAGTCAATTTCCCAAATCAACAATGGTGATAATGAGCTACCAGCTTCTATTTATAGACTTTTTGGCCCCTTTTTTGTCATTTTTTTGGACCCCCTTGTCATTTTTTCTAAACTGAAAATCATTTAGTATGGTTCATGAGTTTCTTTGGGAAGACTACGATAGAGTTCACTTCAGGTATTGGGAATATTTTGGGATATTTGGGTCACTTTTGAAGGTCCTTTGGTAAAAATATCATTTTTTCAACTTGAGCATTTAAGTTAGGATTCCACCTCCACTTTTTGTATCTCGTTGTCTTTATCACTTTGCCATAGGATCGAACCCACCAATTTGTGACACAGAACCATCTTTGTTTCTTTAGAAGTGTCGTAATGCTATGGTAGAGCCTTCCCCTTCATGGATGCCCTAGCTAGATCCTGCGTGCATTTTCAGCATCCATGTTGTTGGTAATGACTATATGTTCGGGAGTCCCTGTTAGTCTTGTCCTGATTACGAGTTTGAGCCTCATCTGCATGATTTTCTATCACTCTTGACCTCACCCTCAGGGCTCCCAAAATTTTAAACGGGTCTTCTTTTAAGCCCTTTTCAGACCCTTTAAAACATGAAAAGATTGCCAAGCGATCTTGTTGTCTTTCATGCTCGTTAAACTGAAATTTGAAAGCATGTCTGTCTGGAGGTAGTTTACCCCTTTTTCGGTCTGGATGGTCATTTGTAGGAATAAAGGTATACTCTAGGAAATTCAGTTCTCTAGAAGAGTATTCTCAGGTATGATTTTAACCCTTTTTGGGGGCCTAAGGGACTAAATTTATGAATAAGGAACCCCCATGGAGTCCATAGTTAAGCTTTTTTCAAACTCCCCAAAATTAAAAAGATCGTCGAGTGACCTTATTCTTTCACACTCGTTAAATTGGTCCAGAAGAACATTCCTTACAGAGTCCATTGTTAAGCTCTTTTTAGAATCCTTAAAAATGAAAAGATTGTTGAGTGATCTTGTGTTTGTCACACTCGTTAAAATGATTTTGAATAGTCATCTTTTCGGTGCTAATTTACCCCTTTTTCGAACTAACTAGACTATCTTCGAAAAAGGTGCCCCAATGGAGTTTTCTTTTACGCTTTTTCAGACTCCCTAAATATGAAAAACCCCCGAGCTTACCTTCTCTGGGCTTGTTAAACTAACATCAAAGTATGTTCCCATTGTGTGTCTTATTAAACCGCATTCGCATACTCACATCTTTGGCCTAATGCCAGCTTCATGTTTCTCTCAACTGAACCATTTGAAGCATGCCTTATTTGCAATCCCTGTAGCACTTTGCCTCTGCGTCTTGACACCTTTGGCCCATGGAGGTTTATTCCGAGTGTCCCTTTTCTACGTACATCCCTTTGCTCTAAGAATTAGTGTGTTCCTTATGCCTAGAACTAGTATGATTGCGACACTAATTCCTCCTTTGTAACGTAAAATTCTTTTATTCTTTTTTCAAAGATTTTCAAAAATATTGAAAAAAGACAAAAAAAAATCAAATATACCCCAAAAAGAGGAAGGGAAAAGTATTTTCTTTTTGTTGGCAGTATAATGAGTTATCCTTGGACAAAGCACATCTTTTTGTTTGTTTGTCAAAGATCTGGGATATAGTATGACCTTAGGAAGTTGTTCTCATAGAGATGTGTCCTCCTCTGTTTGGTTATTCTTCCAAACATATGAAGAGTTAGTGTTGCCTTCTGCATCATCAACTTATGTCAATATCATGCTGCCTGAGTCTCATCATTTTTTGTGCTACTATCCAAGGGAAATTTTTACCAAACTCATGTCGACCTTTCTGTAGTTTGTCTCTTTCCCTCATGCCCAGCCATCCTAAAATACCAATCAAAATCCTTGTTCAAAATCAATGAAGTTTTATGTCTGATCATCCGGATCCTCTTGTCTATTCACGACGATTTTTCAAAGACCTCTTGGTAGTGAATTCGTACACTCATATTACACTCTTACCTGAGTTTTGAAGATCATGAATTTGTTGCTCAAGCTCTGAAAGCATCATCTCCAACCATGAGAAGACACTTAGCTTCTTGAAGATGGATACTATACATGCATATCTTTTGATTTTGACATGTAGATCCATTGTGTATTGCTCGAGGCTACACTTATATAGTTATATGACATGGATCTGTAGTGTATTTGATTGGAGCCATGATTTTAGTTTTTATCCCAAGCATGGGTATGCCCACCTCGGTGAGACAAATTGTTATTTTGCATATGGAAGCTCTCGCATACTGGTCCCTAGGCTCACTCACTTGGCACATTGACGAAGTTTGGTAAAGTATTTCAGCCATCAGATGCTCTTTTGATCTCACACTTTAGGGGGCATCTATTATAAACCTTATTTGCACCCAACTTGCATACCTAGCCTCTTGCCCTACTAGTTGCCAATTTCTTGAGCCAAGATCTTCTAAAAAGCCCTGTTTTTTTGAGCCACACGTGCCTTGGACTTCTACAACCCACGTATGCACACATCCATATGCTTGCAGGCCTTCTACAACCCGCGTATACTGACAAAAGCACAAAAAATGGAAAGTTGCAGAGGGGAAATAGAGTTTCGGGAAATTGCTAAAATTGTTTGACTGCCTATGGCCAGTCATTCAACCGGATAAACTACCTATAAAAGAAGAGGTAGGGGTCCCATTTAAAAAAGGAGGAAGAAGAGAATAGAAACTCTACCCAAATTTATCCCCCTTTGCCCCAATTTCCTGCAATTGTATTGAGAGGTTGAGTAATTGGTGCGTTGTGAAGAGGAGCTCAGGACCAGGTTTGAGGAGAAGTGCCAGCCACATATTGTAAGCGTACTCTTGTGAAGACTAATACAAAAATGAATAATTTTTTCATCCCACCATATTATGTGTTCAAATTGTGTATTTATTTTATGATATTGTCACATCTAACCCAACAATTAGTATATGAAATGCATGTTTGCAGCTCTATGTTTGTCTATGTGTGAATGCAGGTTAGCGTTGGGAGGAGACTTGCAGTCAAGGAGTGAGTGAAAGTGAAGGGATCTACATCAAATGAAGGATTTAAGGTAGAGTTACCTAATCTTTTTTGCACCTTTGTAATGCATGAATGAGGGGTTTTATGTTGGGAGAATAGGAAAAGGTAGAGGCCTTTAAATGGTCATTTTTTGCATGCATGATTAGAACCCTTAAATGCTAAGGCCGTAAGCAGGATTTCCCACTCACATCGGCTTAATGATAACTTCAAAGGAAAATTCTTGAAATAACAACAACCATATACAAATTATCCCTTCCAACACAGGTTTGTTAACTAGATATTCCAGTGTAGAATGATCAGTGAAGAACTTGAAATGAGAACCTAACAAATAATTTGTAAATTTATGCAAAACATAAATCATGTCTAATCCCTCCCTTTTTGTCATTGTGTAGTTGTGCTCTACTTGCGACAACTTCTGACTCACAAAATAGATAGGATGATCCATAGATCCATCTCCAGGTTGTGTTAAGATAGCTCCTAAAAAAATTCTTGAAGCATCTACATGGACATGAAATTCATTCTCCCAGTTTGGGAATATAAGAGTTGGTGTTTTGCTAAGATTCTCCTTAGGTGTCTTAAATTCTTTATCACATTTTGGAGTCCATTGGAACATTTCAGCCTTTTTCAGTAGGTTTTCCAGAGGTGCAGTAATGTTGGCATATCTTCGGATGAACCTACGTGTCCTAGCATGGAGCGCAACTATTTAGCACTCGTAGGTGAGGGCATATTTACAATGACCACAACTTTTTATGGGTCTACCAATACTCCTTCTCGGTAGACTATGTGGCCCAATAAATTCCGATGTAGTACACATAAGATACAATTTTTGAGATTCAGTGAGGTCTGCAATTCTCTGCATCTGTCAAACATTATTCATATCAGTGCTACATGTTCCTTGAGCAGGCTATATATCTTCCAATCATCCATATAGACTTATATAAACTTGTGGATGAACTCTCTAAAAGCTTCTATTACAATCTTGGAGAAAACTGTAGGGGCGTTATTTAATCCAAATGGAATCACATTGTATGTGAAAGATCCCCATTTTGTTATGAATGTGGTTTTCTTTTTGTCCTCTTCGATGATCCTGACTTGGTGGTACCCTGAAAATCCATCTATGAATGAGTATTCTTCCTTTCCCACAACCTCTTATAGCACCTCATCAGTAAAGGGTGTTGGTAAAGGGTCATGCACACAGGGAGAGTTAAGGCTTCTATAGTCTACACAAACTCTAATATCCTATGTGCCTTTCTTTCTTTGAATAACTATTGGGCTGACCCATTCTGCTTCTTCTACTACAAAAATGAGTCATGCTTCCAACATATTATCTATCTCCTCCTTAACCTTCTCTTTTACTCTAGGGTTAATATGGTATGGTCTATGTCTCACCGGCTTAGATCCTAGTTTCAACTCAATTTTAATTTCTCCCATAACTCCTTTGATTCCCTTTATCTCTGAAAAACTCTTTGGGAACAAATCCTCATATTCTCGCAAAAAACTCTATATCTCTTAACTAGTTTGCTCATCCCAGTAGTATCCCACCATGGCTATCTTGGGCTACTTTGTGGTCCCTATATTTATTTTGTGCAATTTTAATGGGTGATTGTAGGAGCTATCAGTCTGGCTGGGTATGGCATTCTGGATTTCTTTGTTCCCTATTGTCTCTTTGATCGATAGGTTCTCAATTCCTCTAAGTCATCTAGGATTTCTAAATCCCTTCTAATCTGATAGAATTTTATAGGTTTCTCAGTTGAGGGAAGGTGAAGGTTAGTATGAAGTGCTTGGCTATGTTTGGAACATACCTCTAAGTTTGATTTATGATTATCATTATCTGTAAAAAGAAATTCTTTAATATTTTGCAGGACTACTTCAAGATTAGGGCACTTACTTGTAAATGAGAAGTCCTTGCAAAACTGAGTTGCCAGTGTTTTCCAATCGTTGGTCTATCTTTTGGTTTCCTCATGTCTGAACCAAGGGTTGGACCTAGAGAGTGGGGAAATACCTAAACCCAAAAGTGAGAGGGTATTCTCGCAGCTTGCCACTGTGGCATGCACTGTTCAATATGTACTTTAGGATCCGATTATCCACTGAAAAGTTGCGCAACTTGGAGATCCGTCTGCATCTCTAATTCTAGCTACTCCTTATTCTGGAACCTATACTTGATAGCTTACTTCACATCGTCCCAAGTTCTGAGTAAGGATTTATGATTATCCCACCATCTAGAAGGGATGTCTTGAAAAGCTACATCTAGTACCATGATTCTTTGATCTTCTACTACCTTTTCTTCCATGTTGAGAAAAAAATTGTCTATTTTTGAGGTTCCATCATATACTAGGTGTTCTCTAACTTCAATCCCAACCCATTTGGTTACTCTGACAGTTGTGCATATTCTTGAGAATATTTCATATGAACCTTGTTTCCAACTGTCAAAAGCCAATTCTGAATCTTCGTCTATTGACTGTATGCTTCTCCAACTTACTAATCCATCAGTAGTAGGATTTATATAATCGTCTCTTGTTCCTGTTGTTACGGTGTACAACTGGTCCAAGTATTCTCCCTCCATATTATTGTCTATTGGCTCTATATACCTGGGTCCTACATATGGATCCAAAGGTTGAAATACCTTGATTCCATCAGCCTCAAAGGTCATGGTGTCTTTATTTAAGTTGATTACTGGATAGTTTCCATAGGCCCAATCAATGCCAAGTAGTGTAGGGTAAGGGTCCTTATCTCCCATGATCTCAATGACTTCAAAGTCATCCACTGTCTTTACTCTCGCAACATCTATTTCCACATTCTACAGGCTTCCTATGGGGAAGATACAATATTGGTTTCCCATTATTAACTGGATTGGGGAATATGTCAGCCTAGGTTTTCCTAAGGCTTCCTAGGTCTTCTTAGGAAGAATATTCACATCAAATCCTAGATATGACATGACATCCTTAATCTCAAATTCATATAACTGGGCTACTAGTATGAATTATTTTCCAGTTCATATTTTTCTTCTCTTCACTCTTTGAGTACTCTTCTCAGGAAGATTATCCCGTATTCCTGCTTCTAGGGGTTCTTCGTTCCCTAAAACTAGGTATAGCACATTGYACAACTTTTCTGTTAGTTGATCATTCCCCAAAATGTCAGAGAATAATTGAAACCAAAGGTCAACTACATTTTGAGGTTGCTTAGGTTGTCTCAGTATGACTATAGGGTTTTTGGGTGCAGGGGCTRAAGCAAGGACTTGTGCCATCTTAGGATAAACAATRGGCTGTGGGGGTTTCTCTCCCATCTCAGGGATAGGAATATTTTGAAATACTTCTATTGCATCTTTAAAGAACAACTTKTGTTTTAGAGGGTCGTACCTGTCTTCTTTAGGTGTTGCTTTCTGGATCTTAGGTAGAGTATCGGCATCAACTCCTGTATTTTCTCCTCCTCGAGTAATGATATTAGGGYTGGGAAATTTTCCCTTAATAACTCTCTTGATTTCTAAACTGATGAGGTTAGTTTCTCATTGTCGTACCCTATCTTCCCACTTTGCAATTAATTCTGGGCAGCCTTCAGTTGCATGCCTTTTGGTTTTGCAGTGAGAGCATCATGGCCACCTTGGATGAGGACAGTCTCTAGCCATGTGACCTTTCTCATCACATTTATAACATATTCTTGGCCCTCTTCCCCCAATTATTCCTCCTCTAAAGTCTCCTCTGGCCCCACCTCCTCAACCTCTTCCTACTCCATGATGGTTTTCATTCACCCTGAATTTTGTTTGGTCTAACCTGTCTGCAAGTGCATCCAATTCTCTAAATTTATTGGTAGTATGTGTGGTATATGGGAAAAACTCACAATGTACTGTATTTGGTACTGTCGAATATTTATGCATAATGGGGCACTATCTTGGCCCATGCCCATGGATTCAACAGATTTCATAATACATGGTTGTTGGTGCTTCTTGGCCTCCTGGAAAAGCATGATACAGGGTGGGGTTATGGAATGGTAAGTTCGTAGAAACTTTTGCAACTCCTCCTGTGGGTCCTGGTGGGGGTACCATTGGATTCTGAGGAGGTCCCATTCCCCTTATTTGTGGACATTTGTTCACCATATGTCCTTCTGTATAACATCTGGTGCACCAAACCCATGGTCGTCCTGGTATGAGTATCGTCAGCTCTTGAATATTTTCTGTAAGTGTCGATATTTTCCCTTGTAGTTGCGCTAGATTTGCATCTACTGGGGGTATGGTCACTTTCAGGCTCCCAAGGTATCCCTCCATGGCTTCAATCTTCATCGATTGTTCCAAGGCATGTGTTAAAGTGGCTATCTTTTGTTGCATTAGTGGAATCTGAGTCAGTGGAAACAATCCTTGAATGTACCATTCCTTTTGATGTTCCTCATGGATTGGATGTGTCAACCTCCCTATAGCATATTTAAAATTCTAGTTGTATTCCCAGGTTGATTCACCTTCTCGTTGTTGGATCTCGTGCAACTCAAACATAGCTTGTTGTTTTGACTGAGGTAGTTTGAGCACTGCTATGAACCTTGTTCGTACCTGGCCAAGAGTGAACACTTGGCATTTCATTCCTTGCACTCCTGGCTCAATGATATTCATGTACCATTTGAGACCTCTCAAGGTAGTCTGGAACTCGACCAACTTATTTTCATCTAGAGTACCTCTGGATATCCAGATTGCTTCACACACAAACCAATGTTTCTCAACATATTCATCTCCCTTACCCCAAAATTCTGGGTACCAGGCAATTGAACCTCCCACATGGCCATCCATTGTTGATATTGTTGTTCTTATCAATATAAACCCTAATGGTCCTTCTTGTGATCTACTAGGGGATCCTAATATTCTCCATGTGCTCACACTTTCTGGTTGTGACTGACTAACTAATTGTACTGAAACAAAACTAGCATGAGAAGGTAGTATCAAACTTACCACTTGTATAGAAGACACTTGGGGTATGGGTGATTCGAGGCTGGTGCCACTGCCTTCAGGGAAGTTTTCTTTGATCTGAGGGGTCTCATTTTCTTCCACTGGAACGATCCCTTCGGCTAGATTCTCGATCTCTCCTATTATTGGGGTTGAATATTCTCTTTCTTCTTCAAGATTCATACCAGCTTCTTCCTCTCTTACGTCTACAGCTTCTCCCTCTTTTCCAAACTCATGGGAACTTCTTTCTCTCTGTGATTCTCTCTCATTTAATCTTTTATTGGTCAATCTTTCCTATCTTCTCATCTTCCGCAACTCTTCCATCTGTCTTTCCTCTACTTCTCCTGATCCAACTTCTTTCCTCAACTTCTTGGACTGTCTTGCTGCTTTCTTGATCTTTCCATGCCACCACTTCTCAACTATGGTGGCTCTCTTCAAGGCTTACTCATCTCTTGAGTCTGTCTCTTGCTGGTTCCCCCCAATTTTTCAAAGAAACCTTCCCCTCTCTCAAGCCATGACTCTACCCCAGCCTCTCCCTACCCCAAGCGAGAGTGTTTACGCTGCCATCTCAGTCGGGGACATAGTCAGCATCCCCTCTTCCATCAAGAAAACCTTAATCCACAGGGGGGTTTATCTCAATAGTATTCCCCTTGCATCTTTCTTGAAAATTGCCTCTACGCGCAAAAACAATTGGTGGTTCTCAACTGCAAACTCAATAATATATCCTTCTAATGTGGTATTGACCCATAAATCAATCACCCAGGCGACTGGACAATCCAGCCTATGAATTGTTGCTAGCTTTTTGGTTTCCCAATCACAGATTCTCTTGACTCGTTCTTGGAAATTTGGAGCTTCTTGAAGCCTCTTTATCTAGTGGAAAATTTCTTCTAGAAACTTAACCCAGAAAATCTTGTACTGGTCGCTCGATCTTTCTGAGTAAAAGACTTCTTCAAGAGTATCTTCCATTGATTTTCCCTTCAATTCCACTTCTTTCCATATGAAGACATCATAGTTTCTTTCCCACCATTGGTCAATACTAGATCCATGGATCCGCGGAAGCATCCTCCCTACAGGTTCCCTTTTAACGCAGCCCCCGACAATGGAACCATTTTGTTGGAACAAGTTTTATCAGACTAGGGTCCTTCTCAGGTTACCAACAAAAGGTACCGAGGAGTCTACAGAGCTGACATTTTCATCTCCTCCGAAGAGAAGAAGTCTCACCCGAAGTGCTGTTGAGACAAATAGATAGGGAAGGGTAAGAAAAATACTTAGGAGGATCCACATAACCTTCAGGACTCATCCTGATCTTGCACAGGAGACATGAATAGATCTAAATCTTATGTGTGAAAGAATCAAATCTACTTATGTTGCGAAAAAGTATTTAAACACAGAACCATCAAGTAGAAGTTATAAACTGTAAAGAAGTATTGTAATGCATAATTAAAATACACAGAGATGCATAATATTTTGAAAATTTAGGTCCTTCCTCATATTATCTTCAGAATCTTTCTTTAGTTACAAACTCAGAAATACACAATAGTTCTCTATATAGACTCTTGGATATGGACTCATGTCACAGAGCTCTAATTCTCAGAAAGATAGGTCGATTACATTACAGACTTAGGATTTGACTTGACTCGATTGACAACAACATCCCCATGAGGGAAATATCGGACTGAACTTAATCACAATCCAACTGAATCAATGGCTAACCAACCTACCAACAACAACCAAACCCTTTTACGATCATGTTCATCCTTATATATAAGCTAGGTTGTGTCTTCCGTCTCGGCTTGCACACTTTCTTGTTCTATTGCAACAATTGTTTCTTAGCTGGAGTTGCATTGTCTTTTGCAACTATTTTTTTTTCTCTTTCTTGCTCTATTTTCCAGCTTCTTCTGAAGCTTGCTTAACTCTTGCTCATTCAAAACTTGTGCAATTCCTCATCCCAAAAAACGAAGGGCCCAACATGTGGGTTAAAAATAATAATATAGTAGCAGCATCAGGTGAAAATGGACTACAAGTGACCAGGATGATCCTCCTGTTTCTTGGAATGAGAATCCAAATTATCTAAGTATACCTCTACAATATTATGATTTCATAAAACATGTAAGACATGGCCTACTAGAAGGTGGATCCAAAATTTTTAAGAGAAAGTCGAAATTTTCGATAAGAAAAATTACCCCAATGAAAAATCAAGGAAATCTTATGATGATCTTCCAGTTTGATATAGATTTTATTATAGCCATAGAAACCATCCATAAACGAGAATATTTCACTCACATCACATTCATTGATAATCTGATCAATGAACAGGGTTGAATAATTATCCTTTGAACATGCTTTGTTCAAATCCATATAATAAACACACACCCTAATGGTGCCTTGTTTCTTAAGCACTGAAATGACAGTGGATACTCATTCAGTCAAGGGAAGAGGTTATATAAATTGTGCATGAAGAATTTTTTCAACCTCCGCCTTGATGGAAACAACTTTCATTGGGTTGACAAGATGAACATTTTTTTGGATAGGCTTAGATCCATACATCATAATTTCATGTTCTACAATCTAGGGGTCATTTTTTGGAATTTCTTCATAGAAACAAGAAAACACATCACAAAATTATTTGCATAGGGCCATATATAGTTCAATTTTCTAAGGAGAACAATCGACACCTATCATTATGTGTTCCAGGAAACCTGGATTCTGGGAAATTTCAATGCGAATAGTTTGTGAAATATTCACCAAATTCTCTTATGAAAATACATCATGAATCATAATGGGAGATTTGTACCATTGAACATTATCATAGGCAACAATATTTTTAACGTCATCCTCTAGTTGTTCCAAATTAGGAAGAAAATATGTGCGATGGTGCATATCATCCCATGGATTATCGGGTGAAGCCATGACTTCCATGGTAGCTTGATAAAAATAAAGTTTAAGATACACAAATTCATGTGAAGTAGGAAGAGGATTGACAACCCATGAAGGATTTGGGTACTAATCCGATTCCACATCCCGAGGGAAATCTGAATCAGGGTCAATAGATATTGAATGGATCCCCTAGTAGGAAATATATACTATGGTGAGTGGCATGGAAGCTTCATAATATTTAACTTCCTTAGGATGAGGTACCACCTAGGATCAAAAGTCCCAAGGGATCCACTAGTAAACAAAGATATCATATTGACGGGAGAAATACTCATAATAGGGAGTGGTGGGAGAAGAGAGAATGTTCCCATTAGTGAAGAGTCTTTGAGAATCCCCACACCAACACTCATGCATGAATTCTAGGAATCATTGAAAAAGGGTACATTAGATCTTACATTGGACCTAAGTTCTAGGGTGAAAAACACAATTTGATCGATGCTAACTATTTTCCCTTCATGAGGGAAGTGAAAGACCCTAAAAATAGATGATACAACTGCAGTAATATCATAGAAATAAGTGAGCTCGAGTAACAAATTTTACTCAAGTGGTACATCAACTACCTCTATAGTGATGGAGATAGTCTTACCACCAAGCTCAATAGGAAATGTGTGTTGGCAAATATTTAACAGACAGCAAATGACAAATATTTAATAGACAATGAATGCTTGTCATTGATGGCAAGTACAACAGTGAAGATGGCATGAGTACAGGAAGTTTGTAATCAACAGGAAAATAGAAGATAAGTTCAGGAAGTTCGAATGATCGAAGGCGAATGATCGAAGGCAACGCAACATTGATCGAGTGATCGAAGACCCGTAAAGTTTGAGAAGAATATCTGATCGTTGGATTCCATTTAAAATTCCCGAAAGAACGAGGGTTGTCAGATCTGAATGTATACAAGAAGAGATTGTTGAAGAGGAGGATAGATCTCATCCGTTAGATCCAAGCACAGGATCCGACCATCGTTGGATCAAGAAGAACCTGCACGTCCTTTAAGGTACAAGGAGAAGCGGGCGTAATCGTGATATGGAAAATCGCGATGTAATCTGAGCTGTCAGATCAAGGTTTGATCTAGACCGTTGATTACAGTCCATGTCGGAGTTTAGGGGATCGAGAGTTGAATATGTCAAAGTTTCTTAACATCAGGAATCCCGATATCGCGATATGCGAAATCGCGATTTAATCACAGCCATTGAATCGAGATCATATCTGGACCGTTGATCCGACCCCATGTCAGAGTTTCATGAATCGATACTTTGAAGTGAAAAAAACACTGGACATCAAGGATATCGAAATTGCGATATGAGAAATCACGATTTAATTGTATCCATTG
This sequence comes from Picea engelmannii, assembly GCA_009831015.1. NCBI lineage: Eukaryota > Viridiplantae > Streptophyta > Pinopsida > Pinales > Pinaceae > Picea > Picea engelmannii. The sequence continues at coordinate 1,085,358 of ML781752.1, read as the reverse complement.
AATAGAGATCAGATCTGGACCATTGATCTAACTCCATATCGGAGTTTCGCGAATCGCAACATGGAGAGGCAAAGAACCCAATGCAACAAGAATGCCGAAATCATGAAATCGTGATTCAATCGTAGCCATTGAATCAAGATCACATCTGGACCATAGAATCACAGGACATGTGGCAAGTGATCGAAATTTCGCTGACTTGGGGTCAACGGAGCATAGTATCAAAAATCACGAAATGAGAAATCGCGAAAGCGCTTTTTGCATAGGCGCTTGGTTATGACCATAGTCATATTGGGGAAGGAGCTAGTGCAGAAAAGTTTTGTATCGGAACTTCGGGGATCATGAAATGAAGTGTAGAGACACTCAGCACAGGGTTTCCGAAATGTTGAAACCCGATTTAAAGGCAATGTCAATAAAGTTCATCCAACAACGCAGATAAATTGGAATATGATCGGAAGGTTACTATTCTCTCTCATAGTTAACCCCTCAGTTACGAATCTGTTAGTGAAACAGATTCATGATTGCGAATCTGTTGGCATTTCAGTTTCTCGGACAATTGTCTTCCTTTTTCCTAAGGAGATGGGAAGTGGAACCGTGGTGAGGGTGAATAAAAATAAAATGAGACAAACAGCGTGAGGTTGGTCGTTCTGTATGAGAAAAGAATGAAACTGTAAGAAAAGGAAAATGAGAGAATGCGCAGGAGGAGATTGAGCATATGTGCAGTGTGAGATGAAACGTAGAGAAGAATAACAGAACAAGTTGAAGAAGAGCAGAATGACAGAACAAGTTGATGCAGAGAAGACCTGCTAAACAGACAGAGGAAGAAATGAATTGCAGAACAGTTAGAAGATGACCAGATGTACAAAACAAAGAAAGATTGGTAAGAATTGATGTATCTGTGTAGTTGAATGTTTATATGTTCATTTATGTTCTAGGGAGTTTGGGAGGTGCTCAGGAGGACTGTTTTCCTCAAAGGTTCAAGTGGGAGCTTGAACACAGGAAGTTGTAGCTTCCATCTGGTTGCAGCCAGAGAAACCAGGGTGGCAGGGTGGTGCTAGGGAGAACAAGTGTTCTCT
>ML781752.1:1058879-1076971 GCA_009831015.1 Picea engelmannii | reverse complement strand
TAGAATTATTATTGTTTAAGCTCAAATACAACTGATTCACCCCCCCTCTCAGTTGTATTAGTAATTTCAACAATGTGGTGATAATTCCATGGGGTTGGAACATATGTCCATCAAATGCTTTCAAAATATTCATAGATGTATCGATATTTGGAGATACAATGGATTTCCAACCTGAAATTAATCCAAAAAGGATCCAAATAATGCTAAGGACAACTCAGAATTCACAGAAGCAACTCGGGAAGCTCAAAATATCCTCAACAGATAGAGAAAGGGAAAAAAATCAAAGTCCTCAAAACTCAGCGAAAGTGGCATCATCGCGAAGAGCACGTTTCAATCTTTCCAATGGCATAAACAACTCACCAAATGGAGTTACGGATCGAAATATATTCGTGGTCAAAGTTTGGTCAACCTAGCCTAGTCAGCAAGGGATGAGTCAACATCTGTACTACAGACGTCAGCATCATTACAAATGACGTCAGCATCATTACAAATGACATCAGCACCAGTACGGATGATGTCAACATTTGTACAGTGTACGTGGAACATGTAGGATGCAACATGTGTCATGATGACATCATCATGGTGATGTGGCGGCACCAGAGGATACCATGTGTCACTCGATTTTTTCTTTTTTTGGGTCAATCTGTGGACCAATGAAAAATCACCACGTGACAGTCCGTACATCCATGTGGAAGATTGTGTGGTGACGTGACAAGATGATGTGGCAGGTGACATGGAAGGTGACTGTGTAGGTGGTTGGCGTGGCCCAATGTTTGGTTGCCACATGGCCCAGTCATGGGCTGCCATGTGGCAGTGGGAAAATGCCCAATGAGGGCCCAAAAACTAAATTTCAAAAATTAAAAAGGTGGGCCCGCCAAATCTGGCAGATCCCCACCAGATCTAGCTTCTAAACAGAATCATCTGACAAATCTAAACCACCTCCAAAGTTGGAGAACTACCACTCCACATATATACATATATGTTATAACAACAACCCAAAAGGGGAGGCCCGCGGGCTGGACCCTGGGATCTCCTCGTATACAAATGCCTTAACTATAGCTACGCCATCGTTGGGCCAACGGACTACCTTTTGTAGTCCACCCTGATTTTTGGTTATAATTTGAGTCTACCCATGGATGGAGGAAGGAAGGGACCACGATGGTATGGTCGGGCATGAGAACCGAGACACAATACAAATAATTAAATGTATGGAGTAGGCACTAAAACTGAGGCAAGATTTCTAAAGGGCCTTAGAGTGACAGAGTCGGATTAAGGCACGGAGATAGTCATTTTTGGGTAATTAGATGCAAAATATTCAATGGTGTTTTCTGTTTTCTGAGCTGAGCAAATCTTCTGCAGCTTAATTCTAGAATGAGGTATACTTATGTATTTTGCCAAATTATTTTGTTGAGTTAATAAAAAGGCCTAGCCATATGAGAGTAGGACCCAAAGATGTAGTCCACCATAGATGAACTCCATTATCAAGTTATTTGTGTTCATATTTGATGCTTATGTCTCTTTATTATTGATATTTTCCTTCTTTAATGGTGTAATTTAATTTATGCTCATTTAATACAATTATTTATAAGTCACTTCGATGAAAAGATCCTGGATCATGTTGGTATTAGAGCAGTCATCTTTGATGTGAATTATTGATTGTGAATGCTTACTAGGGACAAGCATAAGCAGGGTGAAGGAAATTTTAATACTTTCAATCCTGAAATTGGTCGTGCATCCCAAAGGAAGAAAATGGCAGAAGAGGACAAGAATGATGAATAGGAGAAAAACTTCCATATGGTCTTTTATCACATGTCAGAAAAGGTCGAATGAATGCATGGATACTATGAGAAGAAGATGAAGAATAAATGGAAGAAAAAGGAAGAACAAGATGATGAGGATGCTTTGGTAAATCAAGGGGCTAGAGGAGACCCTCTTGAGCCTCCATCTTCACCATCAAGCTCTAGCTCTTCTTCCTCTGAGTATTCTCATCATTCTCATCATTCTAGCCATAAAGATTCTTTTAAGAAACCATTATTAAAGATTGATGTAAATTTTTCTTTACCTATTTTTAATGGATATGCTAATCTTGAAAAGCTAGATAATTGGATCTGATAGGTTGAAGTATATTGTCATGTTCAACAGATTGATGAAGAGGAGGTTAAAGTGCAACTGGATTCTCTTCGGTTGGAAGGAACCACTCTCATATGGTGGGAGAGAAAACTTCAGGAAAAAAGTAAGTGTGGTAATCTTCATTCCTCATGGTCAGAATTTAAACCAACGATAGGGAAGCAATTTTATCAATTGGGCTATTTACATAAAGAAATGATGGAATGGAAAACTTTAAGACAAATTAAAGGTCAAACTATACAAAGTTTCATAGAAGAATTTAGGAAGAGATCTCTTTCAATAAACATTCCTTTGGATTCTTTTGAAACTTTAATGAAGTATATTGCCACACTTCACAGTTATATTCATCATACTTTGATATTGTGTAACCCCACCAGTCTTGACAAAGTTTGTGTGAAAGCCACGCACGTTGAGAACAGGGGAAAGCATGTTCAAGAAGATCCCACAAATAAACCTTCCAAACTCCCACATAATCCATTTAAGAAGTTTAAAAGGAAGGACAAGAAGACCACCACGGTAAAGAGAGAAGAAGGAAATCCATCTTTCACTCATTGCAAGAAAAGTGGTCACGATGATGAAAACTATTGGAAACTACATCTAGAGAAGAGACCGAAAGAGTTCGACGGAAAGGGGAATACAAAGACCATTTCTATAGTGAAACAAGATCTTGGTTCTGATTTAGGAGACAAAGGAAAGATCACATCAGTTGGAGTACAAGGTAAAGATTCCCTTCATGCTAGTTTAAATTCCAATAATGAATATCATGATGATGAATGAAACATGAATGAATTATTTCATATAAGAGTTGCATATAAACACACTAAGATAGATACATTATTTGATCTGGGTTCCCAAGTAAACTTGGTATCTAAAGCACTTTTCAAAAAGACGGGTCTTGAAATGAAACCACATCCAAATCCTTATCCTCTTGGTTGGGTATGTGATAAAGAAAAACTTAATGTCACCAAGCAATGTAGGGTCAGATTTTCTATTGCTTCAAAGTTGATTGATGAAGTGGATTTGGATGTTGTATCACTTGATAAATGTGGCATAGTTTTGGGGAGTCCTTATCTTTATGATAGAAAAACAGTCTTCTTTCATCATGAGAACAAATACCACCTTACTAAGGGGGGAGTGGAATATATTGTTAGAGCTCACAACATGAGGGTAAACACAACACTTGTTAGTGTAGGACAAATGAAGAGACTCATAAACACTAATAAGAGATATGTACGCATGGTCGTAAGGGAGAAATATGTCGGAACATTCGACGCTTTCCAAGGATGTGATCCTTATCATAAGAAAGAATTAATTGATATTGTTTCTAAGTATGATGATATTTTTCGGGAACCAGATGGATTATCTCCTAAGAGGGAAATCCAACATGAAATGCATCTTCAATAGGATTCTCCTCTTCCTAATGTGGGCATGTACATCATGTCACTTGTAGAGATGATAGAGATCAAGAAGTAGGTACAAGGCTTATTGGATCAAGGGGTAATTAGGCCCAACTCATCTCCTTGTGGTTCTCTGATCACAATGGTGCCAAACAAATATGGCACATGGCAAATGTGTGTCGATTAATAGGCCTTAAATAAAATCACGGTGAAAAATAAATAACCTCTTCCTCGTATAGATGATTTACTTGATCAGTTAAAGAATGTTGTTTATTTCACTAAGTTAGATTTGCGCAGTGGATACCATCAAATCAGGGTTGCAGAACAAGATGCGTGGAAGGCTGCCTTTAAAACCAAACAGGGATTGTTTGAGTGGTTATTTATGTTGTTTGGGATTTGTAATGCTCCGACAACCTTCATGTGTGTGATGAATGATGTATTCATGCCTTTTCTAGATGATTTTGTGATTGTATATTTAGACGACATTCTTATATTTAGCAAGACTTGGGATGAACATGTGAGGCATGTAAAACAAGTATTGGATACTTTGAAAATGGAAAATTTGTATGTAAAATTGTCCAAATGTGAATTTGGTAAGACTGCACTTGTGTACTTAGGTCATATTGTAGGAGGAGGACAATTAAAAATTGATCCTTCCAAGATTGATGTAATTGTAAATTGGCCTAAGCCCAAAAGTGTAACCAAGATACAAATCTTCTTAGGTGCAGTCCAGTATTGGAGGAGGTTCATTTAAAAATTCTCCTTTATAGAAGCTCCTTTGCATGCCTTAACTAGTGTGAAGAACACTTTTCAGTGGGGAGGAAAGAAAAAAAAAGATTTCGACACTTTGAAGGAAAGGATCAGTACCACACCAGTATTAGCATTGTTGAATCTTCAACATCCCTTCGAGATCGAGAAAGATGCCAACAGATATGCCATGGGAGTAGTATTGATGCAGTATCATGACCCTATCTGTTACCACTCTTAAAATTTTAACCAAGTTGTTGTTAACTATCCTACATATGATAAAGAGTTGTATGCATTAGTTCAAAGTGTAAAGAAATGGAAGAACTACTTGTTAGGGAAGGAAACAATCATAGATACATATTATCAACCCTTACAATATCTCCAAGCACAAACCAAACTGCAATAATCTTGACATTACAGATGTATGGGTCTCCTACAACAATTTCATTTGGTAATAAAGTACAAAAATGGTAAAAGTAACAAGTGAGCTGATATGCTTTCTAGACCTCCTATTGTTGCTTCTATTATTTTGAAGAATGCCTCTTTATCTCAGGATAGCTATGTGGAACAATATGCCATTGATGAAGATTTTAAAGAAGTATATGAGAAGCTAACCCATGGTGCACAGGTTGAGAACTATTGTCTGCAGGGAAAACTACTCTACCATCTTGAAATTCTGTGTATTCCTACAAGTGAACGAGTCCATGTAATACACGAAGATCAGACTTCTCTTGTGTCTGGTAATTTTGGGGTAGGAAAAAATATGGCTCATTTGCAGAGGTTTTTTTACTGGCCTCAAATGAAAGTAATTGTAAATAAATATGTAAAGCGGTGTGTGATGTGTTCTACTTGTAATCCCACTAATAGAAAACCGGGGCTATACTCACCACTTCATGTTCCATCCCATCCATGGGAGAGCATCTCCATGGATTTTGTAGGGGGTTTACCAATGTTGAAAAGGGTTCATGACTATTTGTATGTTGTAGTGGATAGTTTCAGCAATATGTGTATCTTAATGCCATGTAAAAAGCATATCGTTGCTGAGCAGACTGCTAATCTCTTATTTCAGTATGTTCGAGTTCACTTTGGGTTACCCACATCCATTATCTTAGATTGAGATACTCGATTCCTTGGGGATTTTTGGACAATATTGTGGAGAATGATGGAAACCAAATGGAAGAGGAGCATTTCTTTCCATCCACATACCAACGGATAGACACAGGTTGTTAACTGAACATTGGTACTTTTGATTCGAGGCTACTGCAACAAGAATCTCAAGTTATGGGATGAACAAATACCCTATGTACATCATGCTTACAACCGAGCCTTACATTCATCCACTCAGTGTTCACCTTTTGAGACATGTTTTGAGTATTTACCCAAAGTTCCTTTGGACTTAATGTATGGGAGAGATGTTGATTCAAATGAAGAAAGAAATGAAGACAGAACCCACAATTTTATCCAGAGGATATAGTAGGTACACCAAGCAGTTAGGGAACAATTGGAGAAAATTCAAGCATGGTATAAAGCTTGACATGACAAACACAGGATTGATCGTTAGTTCTAGGTTGGAGACTAGGTATGGCTTCACATCAACAATGAAATATTGAAGGGTGAAGGCAAGAAACTCAAGCCCATTCATTATGGACCCTTCACTATTTTGGAGAAAAGTGGTACCAATGATTTCCGTCTAGATATTTCACCTTAGATGTAGATCTACTCAGTTGTAAATGTAGAGAACTTGAAACTTTTTTAGCCTCCCATGATCATGGATCAAGATGAGGAAGTTTCAATACCTTTATATGATGAGTTAGTGTTGCACCTCTTTCATCACCTTAGTGAGAAAAACAGAGGTGCTTACAAGCTTAGTTGGGTTTTCTAAGCAGGACACCTGTAAGGAAAAGGGTTAGAGAAAGAAATATAAAAGAAAAACTAAGAATTAAATTAAGAAATAAAATAACAACTAAATTAATGAGCATAGGGACATAAGTACAAAAGAAACAATAAGACTCATGTCACCAATGGTAAGGTTGATATCAGTGAAATAAAACACCAAGAAGAAAGAGGACTATGAGTCCCTTCTTCCTCCAAGGGAGGGCTCTTGGACCCCAAAAAATAAGCTCTTCTTACAACTTTGAATGAAAATGGTGAAAGAATTCCAAGATAATCCACTCAAGGGGTGAGATGGATTGTCCAATGCAATGGTGCTAGGATACTCTTGATGAGATTAGAGGATTCCTCAAGAGAATAGTAGCAGCATAAATTTTCTATTGAAATTCCTTGAAAATGAGGTGCATCCATGGCCTTGTTTTATAGCACCTCTTTGAGGTATTGTGCAACCAGCTTGTAGTTTGAAAAGAGGCTAATTAGGGAACTTTTAGGTCTTTGACCAACCACCCAGTCAGATCCAGTCCAGATTTGAGTGTCAAATCAACTTGGAAGCTGAACCAGAAGTGGGTGGAAGACCTACCACTCTCATAAATGCATCGTTCTCATATGTGCACGGCTTTTAGCGACCACAATCGTGCATTGGGCGCATGCGCACTTTTCCTGCGTTTTTGTTTTGCGCATGTGCATGCATGCCCTCTGTAGTCATAGCACACTTTAATTTTGTCACTGGTTGTATAGTTTTTGACCCTTTGGAAATGATTTTGTGGTAATTTAGGTCCATGGGTGACCTCATAACTGTTTGACGATGCTGGATTGTTGTAACCATTTGCGGATGAAATTTCAGTGATAACAGATGCCCCCTGATGGATGAGGTTAGGAGCATATGTATAGCTGAAATTCATCAATGTTTCTTCTACTGAGAGTGTTGTTGTAAGAAAGAGAAATAGTGGGATTGTCAAGAGTTACCCATTGGAGGGAGAAGGGAACCTGTAGAACCCAACCTTCCATAAGGTGTGTAAAAATAAACTATGTACAAACGAGGCAGGCATGCCCCATGCTTGTGTCATGTAACTAAAAAATGAATGGTGTGTTGATGTAGAAAACTACAGTGCCCTCAAGGGTGATCAAGATAAAGGAAGAAGACAATTCTACGGAGGAAAATACTCTGAACAATAGGCATTGACATATGTAAGAAATATCATAGATTTTGTGGGCATTGATAGCCCAGCCAAGTTCATAGGTCTTCGGCAAATATAAAGAATAACTACAATAGTCACAAAGTAAGACCCACCGTAACATGAGAAAGTGTTGAAGTTGAATGTTACGGGGTTCAACGACAGTAGGGAGTGATTGTGGTTCTCCATGTGTCATCTGAGACCTCTCATTGGAAAGGTAATGAGAGTCAAGATACTATCGCCCTTCTGGAAACTGTGTTGATGTTGACAAAAAGGGGGACGTGACTCTGAGAAGAAAAGAGCTTCGTGAAATCTACTAGGTGAGGTTAGGAACTAAGGAGGTACATGTATGACATCAAGATTTATGGAGACTCAAGACTGCCCTTGGTTGGGGTATGTGTGAGGTATAAGTGGTCGCAACTATTCAACTAGGTCAAGTGTCAAGGGGACAACAAGATAGGGGATAAGTTGTGCCAGAGGTGGGACAAAGTGAACAAACTCATAGGGCAGAGGTAAGTGACCTGTGGGATACTCAAAGTATATGGACGATGTCAACATGGGTAGATGATAAGGAGTTCCCCAACCAAGGGCGGCATGGGTTGTGTTTGCCAAAAAAGGGAAGAAGGTCGTCAAAGGTGACGACAAAAGGATATGTAAATGCTGGAAGCAAAGGATTTTTACAATGTACCAAATAAATAAATAATAATTTGGGATGAGTGTACAAATACAGAAATGGGTGCCCCAATGGAATATGGTTGGGCTGGTTAGGGCGCAATTTGTTTGGAGAATTGGTGGAGGGTGGGGGCCCCATGGGCGGGTTTCTGTATGAGGTAGGTGAAATAAAGGGAAATTTGCAGAGGGGCAAACTTATTGTGGATGAAATGGAGGGTTCATGATACTACAGAGGTGCAGTCAAAATAGAACCTTGAAGAGATAATCTGGGAGTCTAGTGGGAAAGCTAGCAAAATGAGGAGAAGGAGTATGTGGTTGACTCGCGACATGATGTAAGACTATCGGGACTCCCATCCATAAAGGGTTGAAAAAAAGCATGAGTGTCAAAGTGAAAAAGGGTGCTCTGAATGGGATAACTCATGTCGGGGAGAGTGCTATCGGGTGATAGTACTAAGATGCAATGGAGGTGTTGGTATTGCAGAGCCAGAGATGGGGCTCCTAGAGGCAAATGTCAGAGGGTGTGACTGGAGATGCAACTGAGATTCAGAGGGAATGATTACATGCCAGTGTTGATTATATACCTGAAGGGGTTACATTGATGTATGGTTCCCAAGTACCTGCACACATGAAAACCAAATACCCAACGTGAACAATATCTGAAGAGAATCGAACATACAAGCATTTATTTGATAATTGTGAACATGAGCACGCGTACCTAAATGGAATATGAAAAAATGGTGCCCTAGGGGCTAAGGATAAAAACTGGCCTAGGGACAGTCTTGATGTAGACGATGGGATGCTGATCCCCTGGCTAAAGACGGATCAAAAAATCGACACCCGGAGCTCCCAGAATGGTGATTGGAAGTTTGGCGGAAAGGCCTATATATAGTTGTGGGGCCCACATTGCCACCTCATTTGTACTTGCTGCCAGAGTGACTGGACGAGAGCTATTAAGAGGAGATTTGGATATTTAGGGAGAACGAGGCAACTGATTCAGGACCAATGAGCTTCAGGTTAGTAGTCTTATCGTCCTGCATAGAAGTAGAGTTTCAATTTCTGGGCGGGGTCTGTACGGAGGGTTGTACAGGAGGTTTTATGGGTGTGGCCCCCCAGTGCGTGGGCGATCCATAAATATGCATGCACAGATGCACACATGTTATCCGGATAGATACGCATGAGTGCGCCCGTAGGGGGGACAAAGGCATGCATGATATGCATGCCTGTTTGCTACACAACCGTGCATGGGTGCGCGACTGTGTAGTGGACAGGTGCACTTTGATGCGCGGTTGTGTTCGTGACAGAGGCACATGGAAGTCCCTTTATAGGGTGGGCAGGCATGCATGCATGCATGCCTGTGGGATGGTCAGGCATGCCTGAGTGCGCACCTGTGACATGAACATGCATGCATATGTGTACGCCTGTGGGGTGAATAGGCGCGCATATGTGCGTGCCTATGGGTTAAATAACCACACCTTAGGGGCAAGGATGATGGGTGAGAAACTTATCTTTTTAAATGTTTTTAAGGTCAATATGGCTAACCTAGGACTATATTATGTGGTTGCAGGTAATCATTTTGCACGATGTCGGTTGGTTGGCGAGAGTAAGATTGGTCCCAATTGAGGGATGTCGTGGCGATTGAGGAGCTGGGGGTTTGTGCCACATTGGTATCCTATGGGTTGCTGAAGTTCTTTGAGTGCTCATTGATATGGGTGTAGGAGTATCTCCTGCAGTTTCTGATCCGGATGTGGAGTCCAGACCTGCATTGTTTTATGGTGCGGGGAGAGAAGATCGCCTTCACTGCGGTGGAGGACATATACATTCTGACTGGGCTCTCGTTTCGAGGAACACCCCTACTGGTGGAGCCAGTTTTACCTACGGATGTGTCATTAGCGACCTTGGCCTGGAGGTACTGTTCGAGGGAGAACTACATGTCGGGCTCCTTCATGAGCATCGGGCTGATGGATTCTCTAGCGCATCGTTGTGTAGCAGCGATGATTGTGAGGGTGTATGTGTCCCTTGTGACTCAACGGATCAGTGGTGGTCAGCTGAGGGTTATGGGGAGGGCACTGGCCAGGGAGCACTTTGCCTGGGGGTTAACACTACATGCCAGGATGGTAGGGCAGCTAGATAGATGTTGGTCTACCGACACAAGGGACTTTTCTTTTGGGTCCATCTTGGTGGCCTAGTTTTTGGAGAGGGTGTCGATGTTGCGCCCTAGGATTTTATTGGGCACTCCTGGGGCACGAGAGTCGTGACTGAGGCGGTGGTCAACGATTTTGGTTCGCCATGGTGGTGGTGAGGGTACTCATTTTTTCACGGCTGAGGCAACACAGGTGTGGCAACAGATGCCATAGGTTATACTGCAGTAACCATATGCTGGTGTTGACTTCTGGGGTGATCCGAACATGGTGTTACCTCCAGGGGAGGTGTTTGATCACCGAGGTATGTTTATGAGTTTGATATGTTGATTTTTGAGATAGCATGACATGTGTATTTTGTATAGATGTTAATACTATCGTTTGGTTTCTTTTGTATGTGCAGATGTGGGACCTCGGAGGCACAAGGTTGAGTTGCTGAGAGCGTCAGCTTGCCAGGAGCCGAGGAGAGCACTGCGGGAAGGAGAGAGACGTTGTCGCGAGGACATTGAGGTGAGACCAGCTGAGGATGAGAGAGCAGCGAGGAGACGTTGTTTTGATGAACCAGGTGCTGGGCCATCGCATGCTCCTCTGGCGGATGCCAGGGGAGATTTTGAGGATATTCACCGCCACCTGGAGGCGGTGCTATAGGGCATTCCCGAGGGCATGTGGTCATGCATCCAGGATGAGGACATCCTAGAGTAGTGTGTGGGAGTTCCGCCGACATGGTGGGCCATGGTGCAGTGAGCAGTAGTAGCAGGTGCTGCGATGACTGGATGGTTACCTCTCGGTCTGGAGGGACCAGTAGTGGGTGGGGGACCACCACCTGAGGGAGGGGTAGGAGGTGGTGCTCTAGAGGCACCTTGAGTGTCACTCTATGTATTTTTGTATTTTGTATATAGGCTGGTGAGCCCATTTTGGTGTATTGGCACCAGTTTTGTACCGAGGTGCTTCACTGGCCTGCAGATGTTTGTATATTTGTTCATAAACATTTTGATGGCACTGTGGACTGATTTATATATATATATATATATATCAGTATACATTTTGGGATCTATGTGATGTTTACATGTGATTTTTAATGTGTTGATGATGTCTAATTTATATATGTTGTGACGGGTTTTTTGATATTTTTATGTATGTGTAGAGGTATCTTGATGTGATATGTGCCAATCTAACACAATGTTAGCTAAGTTATCTGTAATTTGATTCAATTGTCTTGGAATATGTGTAAATGTAATGAAATCAAAATGTAGAGATAAAAGTCTAACTTTTAGGTATTTGTGAAAGAGGCAAGGATCGTGGATGCGGTACACATTGTTGAGCTGGAGGATGACTAGTTGAGAGTCGAGGAAGACGCTAAGGTGATGAATATGATGGTGTTGGGCATCGGAGAGGACGCCAATGACGGAAATGTATTTATCTTGGTTGTTGGTTGTTGAACCCAAACATATGCTGCTAGAGTGGAGCATTTCATGTGAGGGGGTATAGAGGGCCCAAGCTGATGAAGTGAGATTTTGTGTCCAACGGCTGGCATCGTCGGCATAACCGATGTGGTAGGCCGGTGGAGGAAGCATCTATTAAGAGGAAAAATGATAGTTTAGATGCGAGGGATGGAAAAAAGATTAAAAACACTATAAAAGAAATAACCTAAAGTAGGATGGCTACGCTTAGGCGTAAAATTTCTTTAAGTATAACCCATTGATGGGTTCTTTGAGAGAGAGGCCTTCGGGAGAGGGCAGGATGTATGCGCCTTTGGTGAGGCAATGTTGGATAATGTAGGGGCCATGCCATAGTGACACAAATTTTCCCTGAACAAGGGTATCGTGAGCGATATCGTAAGCAAGGACGAGGTCACCTTCGTGAAATGAGCGAAGGTTGACATGGCGATTAGAGGTGGATTTTGACCATTTTTTGGTTGCCTCATTGTTCTATAATGAAGATAAATGATCTTCATCTAGGGACTCTAAGTTCAGCAAGCGCTGCTCCATTGGAGCAGTGTCGGGTAATAGCTCAATTGCAGTGTGTAAGGTGGGAATTTCACACTCGATGGGAAGAGTGGCCTCAACCCCATGGACTAGATGAAATGATGTGAAACCAGTGGTCATTTTCACGGCCGTACAGTGAGCCCATAGCCCGAAAAATAACATATGGTGCCAATTGGTCTTATGTTTATTAACCATACGCTGTAACATGGTCTTGAGGACCTTGTTAACTACTTTGACCTGTCCGTTAGACTGAGGGTAATATGGTGAGGCAAACTCATGGGAGAATCTTAACCGAGATGAGAGTTCGATGAAAATCTCATTCTCGAAGTGTTTCCCGTTATCGGAAACTAGTTGAAGTGGTACGCCAAAGCGGGATATGACGTGATTAAATAAAAAATGCGTTGCAGTTTCAGCGGTGTTGTTGAAGGTGGGCATAGCCTCCACCCATTTTTTGAAGTAATCGACTGTGGAAATAATGTATTTGTGTCCATTGCTGGATGGGGAATTACAGGTCATGAAGTCGATGCCCCATTTACAGAAGGGGCCGGTAGTAATGACTGGGTGAAGAAGAGCAGGTGATGCTCATGCTTTATTGGTGTAAATCTGACATTTCTCACATCACTTCATGGCATGGATGCAATCGTGAAACAATGTAGGACAAAAATAACCTGCTCGGATGATTTTATGAGTAGTGGACATTCCCAAAAGATGGCCCCCACATGCATCTCTATGGCAGTCATTCAAGACTCTATCAGCCTCGTCAATAGTCAAGCATCGACGAAGTAGGGTGTTGACCCCTTCCTGATATAAGATATCTCTGATGCGGAGATAGCGGGGGCCTGGTGGTGAATACAATGATGATCATCTCATGAGAGGTGGTTACCGAACTTTTGGGTTCGGAGGTAGACGAGGAGGTCATTGTACCACAGATCATCCAAAGTAATATAAAAGAGATGTTCATCGAGGAAGTTGGTATTGACGGGGGCAATGGTAGTATCAGAGGGGAAGGTCGTGACCATTTCATCGAGGACGAGAGATTTCTTTCTCTTGGTTGTTGAAAATTCAAGGTCATACTCTTGAAGGATAACGATCCATCAGGCAAATTTTCCATTAATTTGCCGACGGCTAAGAAAGTATTGCATAGGGTTGGAATCTGTGATGACCTTAGTCGTGTGAAGAAGAATGTAATGACACAGTTTCTGGACTGCGAGGACGACTGCAAGGGCTAGTTTATCTTCATGTTTATACTTCAAGGGTGGGCCTAAGAGGTTTTTACTAACGTAGTAAATGGCATGTTCACGATCGTCATCGTTGATTTGCACGAGAACTCCTACTACTGAGACAGCTGATGCTGATATGTAGAGGATATCGTCATGATTATAGTCAAGTGAACTAATTAAAGGGGTGTTAGACAGTACCATTTTAAGATCGTCCAATGCTTTTTGGGTATGTTCATCCCAGTGAAATGGGATTTCATGGCATAGTAAGCGAAGGAAACCATGTGCTCGAGTGGCGTAGTCTGGGACAAATCGTCGTAAAAAGTTAGCTTTTCCTTGTAGGCTCTGGAGTTGATGTAAATTCTGGGGGGGTGGAATTTTTGTGATGGCTTGGACTTTGAGGGGGTCCACGGTAATACCGATTTGGGAAATGATGAATTCAAGGAGGCGCCCCATAGTGACGCAGAACATGCACTTGAGGGGGTTCAAGCGGATGTTGTACTGACGACACCATTGAAAGACGATCCGTAAATCATCAAGATGTTGTGTGGATTTCTTGGATCGAGCTATGAGGTCATCCAAGTATGCAAGGATGATATGAGCCATATCGTGAAAAATGTATGTCATATACCGTTGGAAAGTTGCGCCAACATTCTTTAAGCCAAAAGGCATGACACGATATGAAAAAGTACCCGAAGGGGTAGTGAATGCGGTTTTGTGTTGATCGACTGGGTGAATTTGGATTTGATTATAACCAGAGAAACCATCCATGAAGGATAGAGCCTCATGGCCTACGTAGTTTTTGATGATTTGATCGATGAAAGGAATTGGAAAGTTGTCTTTGGGACATGCGTGATTGAGATCACGAAAGTCCATGCAGACACAGATAGTGCCCTATTTTTTTTTAACAGGTACAGGGTTGGAAACCCATAATGTATAAGCGATGGGGTAGATGAACCCAACCATGCGTAATTTGTCAATCTCAGCTTTGATGGCCACTGCTTTGGATGGGTGTAGCGGTCGTTGTTTTTGATGAATTGGGGTAATGTCAGACCAGGTGTCGATTTAATGTTCAACAATAGAAGGATCAAGGCCAGGCATTTCTGTGTATGACCAGGCAAAAATATCCCGATATTCTTGGAAGAGGGATTTATAGGCAGTGATTTCTTGAGGAGTGCATGAGGCACCAATGGTGATTCCCTCGACAACTCCATTTTTGATGGAAATGTCGATTTTTATGGTCGGGGAAATGTTGGTCGTGTTTCCTTCTTCAAAAGAATCAGGGGCAGGAATGGGGTTGTTGAACCAGTTGATATGCCCCGATGGGATAAAATCCTTGGCTTTGACCATGTATATGGGGTGTTGGTTGGGAGGCATGGAGGCTTCCTGTGGAAAGAAGAGTGCTCTGTGGTGTAGCGCATCCCATGGGTAGTTGGGGGTGTTCAACTCTTCGAGTATGTCCTCGTCACAGTGGAATTGGCGAGAATAAAAAGAATCTAAAAGAGTGATATCGGTGACTGACACCGTGTGGCTGTCCCATGGTGATGAAGAAGTAGGGGGAATGATGCAATGAGATTGTGATGGTTCACTCGACATAAACCAAATATTGAAGTACTGAGGAGTACTAGTGGTAGTTGGATGTAAAATTTCCGTAGGGAAATGAATGGGAGAATTGGGGGGATTTGGGGGTGAATCCTCGGATAAGTCATCCAGAAACCACGGAGGTGTTGGGAGTGCCCCAGATTCAGGAGAAATGATATGAATAATCTCGAGTGATGAGGTAAGGTCAACCATCGATTCTGTAGGGGGTTCCTGGGTTTGAATCAGGGTCAATTGGCGTTGCCTGTATTCAATGATCATAGGAAATTGGTATGTAAAATGATCTAAGGATTCACTTAGAGAGCAAGGGAATCTCATATGTTCATTGAATGAAGTCATGACATAATGGATGTCAGTGATTTTTGGTAGGGATGATGTAGCTGGATTGGGTTCATTCTGGAAGCTTTGGCGTATTGCAGCTAATGTATGCCAGAAGCATGGTAGTGCTGGGCAATGGTGTGTATAATGGTCATATTCTGAACATATAGTGCAAGCAAATTTGGTTTCGCAGCCCTTTACTACTTGAGTGAGGGGTGGTAATGAAAGTACTTGCTATAGTGGCAAGCGTTGATGGTTTTTGGTTGAGTGGAATTAGGTTCCGTAACTCGGGTAGAGATGGGAAGTTGTTGGTTTGGTGTCCATATTTCTCACATAGCATGCAAGGAGGTTGGATGCACGGGGGAAGTGGAGTTGTGGGCTCTTTCTTCTTTCACCTGCCCCTAGCTTTGGCAGGGAGGGTAGTGAGTGGGGGTGTGGAGGGTATGTTGGGAGTGAGTATGGGAATCTTCATTGGGATTCCTTCTGTTTGGGGGGGAAGGGATGGTTGAGGGACCATCTCTGGTGGATGTAAATACCAAACTGGAATTGCTAACACCATATTAGGGAGGGTAAGTGTTATGGCTACTTGGAAATCTTGTATGCTAGGTGGAGGGTAAAAGAAGGGGATTTGAGTAATGGCTTGGGGAACTGTCTCCCAAACTAGGATATGGCCTTGGGGAGAGGTGAAATCGTGAATTGGTGGAGTCGATGAGTTCGTAGGAGGCTCATGAGGGGGGAGCTCTGTGACTAGCGGGACGTCATATATGATAGAAGCCTCCCTAGGAGGAAGGGTATCCTCTATGTCAGTTTCGTTGGATGATACGATGCATACTTGATTGGAAGGATGAAGAAGCGGTGGTGCACCATGGTAAGTTCCTAACAATGATGGGTCTTTGAAAATTTCAGGACCCATTTCGATGAGTGGGTATGCATCATGACTCCTGTGGATGAGAGGGAGAATGTTATCGATGTTGGCAGAAGGGTTAGGCTCGTAATGCAAAACTTGGTCAATTTTGATGATCTTCCCATTGTGGGGGAACATCATGGTTCGAAAGACGAAAGAGGCAACTACCTTCATAACGTACATGTAGCTACAATCGAACAAGATATTGTAATCGAGTGGGGGGTAGATAACTTCAATGTCGTTGAGAATAGTCTTTCCCCCGAGTTCTACAGGGACATTTTGGAATAGCCCTTCAGGAGATGATGGTCATCCGTTGTAAGCTCTTAAGGTAATTTCATATGGGATGAGTTCGGGGGAACCAAGTTTCTACCATACAGATTTGGACATAATGCATGTGGATGCACCTTCATCGATGATGCACCGATGAATTGTAATGTTCTGAATTTTTACTGGGATTTGAAAAGCAATTAGAGCGGGAAGGCGAGGTTCTCCACTGTTGAGATCGAATGTGATGAGTTGAGTATTAGTGGGGTCGATTGCCCCCAAGGCAGAAAGTAATGACTTCCGCTGAGTGGGACAAGTTTGAAGGACCTCTAAGACTGACATGGTAGCCAGGGATTGTGTTAAGTCATCGACCAAACTGTAATTATGAGCTTCCCTAGCCTGGGGGTTGTGGACATTTTTGCGCAATGGGATGCGAGGGATGTGAAGAGGTGTTTCAGCATTAGGGTGAGGAATTACCAACGGGGGTCCTGTCATTGTTGGGATTGTTTCTGGGGGAATGGGAGGAGACTCAGCAAGTGCTCAATATTGACGACTACATGTTTACAGAAGGATTTCTTCCTCACTGGTGAGGAGGATAGTATGATCTGTGGGATTGTTTGGATTGAGGTACTGTCCCAACTGATGTGGGGTAGGTTGCATGTCTTGTTGTGTGTTCATCACTCCTTAGTGTGGAATGGGATTCTATAGCACGAATAGACGGGGTTGTTGCATGTATTGTTGTGGGGCTTGCTGAGGGGTAGGCGGTGCTGGAGGATGTGGTAGACTGCCTGAGTTATTCATCCATTTAAAATCAGCGATTTGGGGGCAATGATGAGTATAATGACCGAACTCACTGCAAAGGGTACAAGGGAAGGTGGTTTTAATAGTATTGTTATTTCTCCCTTGACGCCTATTGTTATTACCCCCCTGGGGTTCTGATTCCCTTGGTTCTGGTTGCCCCCAGTAGGTTGGTGTTGTTGGGGTTGATTCCCGCCTTGACCTGGGTTGTTATTTTTCTTGTTTCTTCCTTTCTTTTTGGCATTATTCGACGGGTGGGTCATATTTTCTGTATTCAGCTGTTCAAAATTTTGATATTGCTGAACGGGAGAGGGTTGAACAAAGTTCACCCCAGCATGAGGGTGTGGGGCTGCCATGGGCTGTGGAGGACCAGGGAATGGAAAGTACAGATTCTGTGGGAGTTGGGATCTGTAAGGTACATAGGAAGGCATGGTGCTTTCACTAGTATTTAGAGTATAAGCTGAGGTAGAAGGGGTACCAGAACTTGTTTGGATAGGTGGGTGTATTAGGGGTGCCGGTGGTGGCCCACTAATGGGTGGAGGGATAACAATAAGGTATGGTTGTTGATAAGGGGGTGGGGGGTAATAAGAGGTTCCCCCATATGCCGACGGATATTGAAGTGTTCCATACATTGGTGGTGGTTGGGGTTGAGGACTATGGTGTGTGGTATTACCATTCAATCTGTCTATTGAGTGAGACATCCTAGGTTTGTCTTGACTGAATGGCATGGGTTTTGGGAGATCAGGAAGTATTGTGTATAAGTACCCTGATTGTGAATAGATGAGGTCGTATTGTTGAGCCTTACTGATGGCTTCTTCTTCTGATTGAGGGAAGGTGGAAGCTACATCTTTATCGAGGAGA
>ML781752.1:1005543-1033581 GCA_009831015.1 Picea engelmannii | reverse complement strand
GCCATTTCATTTAGTCCATGGGGTCGAGGCAACTCTTCCCATCGAGTGCGAAATTCCCACCTTACGCACCGCAATTGAGCTATTACCTGACACTGCTCCAATGGAGCAGCACTTGCTGAACTTGGAGTCTCTGGATGAATATCATCGATCTTCCTTACAGAACAACGAGGCAGCTAAAAAATGATCCAAGGCTACCTTTGATCGCCATGTCAACCTTCGCTCATTCCGCGAAGGCGACCTCGTCCTGGCTTATGATATCGCTCATGATACCTTTGGCCACGGAAAATTTGAATCACTTTAGCATGGCCCTTACATTATCCAACATTGCCTCACCAAAGGCGCATACATCCTGGCCTCCCCTGAAGGCCTCTCGCTCAAGGAACCCGTCAATGGGTTATATCTCAAGAAATTTTATTCTTAAACGTAGTCATTCTACTTTAGGTTATTTCTTTTTCTAGCGTTTTTAATCTTTTTTCTCCTCCCCTCTCGTCTAAACTATCCTTTGTGCTATTGACAGATTCTTCCTCCACCAGCCTACCACATTGGTTATGCCGACGATGCCAGCCGTTGGACACAAAATCTCGCTTCGGCTGCTTGGGCTCTCTACACCCCCTCACATGAAATGCTACATTCAAGCGGCATATGTTTGGGGCCAGCAACCAGCAACCAACAACCAAGCCGAATACACTGCGGTCATTGGCCTCCTGGCCGACGCCCAGCGTCATCATATTCGTCACCTTAGCATCTTCCTCGACTCTCAACTAGTCGTTCTCTAGCTCAACAATGTATACCGTGTACGCGATCCGTGCCTCTTTCGCAAATACCTACAGGTTAGACTGTTATCTCGACATTTTGATTCCATTACATTTACACATATTCCAAGACAATTGAATCAAACAACAAAAGAAATAGATAACATGGTGTTAGATTGACATATATCACATCAAGCTACACATACATAAACAACTCATAACTCCTATCACAGCATATAGATAGAATAGACATCATCAAAATCATCAACAAAAAACACATGTAGACAACATTGGGATCCAAAAATATGTATACTCATATATATATAAAATCCCATCAGGCCATTCGAATGTTTACATACAAAAAATACATGTATCTGCAAGCCAATGCAGCACCTCGGTACAAATATCGGCTCACCAACCTATATACAACAAAAACATATACATCATTGTGCCTCTATCGCACCACCACCTGCTCCTCCCTCAGGAGGAGGTGGTGGCCCACCACCACCTGCCCTAGGAGGTGGTGGACCACCCACAGGACCCTCCTGCCCCAGCGGCAGGCGTCCACTCGTCATCGCCGCCAGCACTGCTGCTCACCGCACTATGACCTGCCATGGTGGCGGCACCCCCACACACTGCTCTAGGAAGCTCTCATCCTAGATACGAGTCCACATGTCCTAAGGCACATCCTGCAACACCGTCTCCAGTCGATGGCGTATGTCATCATAATCCACTCTGGCCACTGTCGGAGGAGCATGTGATGGCCCCACACCAGGGTCGTCAAACCGATGCCTCCTCGCTGCCCTCTCAGGCTCAACAGGTCACCCCGCGACATCCTCCCGCCGACGTCTCTCTCCCTGCGGTCGTCTCTTCGGCTCTTGACGAGCCGGCACCCTCTTCATCTCCACCTCGCGCCCACGAGTTGCCACATCTGCACATGCACAAAACAACAACAATCGATAGTATCAGCATCTACATCATATACATATGGACTGATATCTCAAAAGACAACATAAATAAAAAACATACACAATAATACACGTACCTCGATGGTCAAACACCTCCCCTGGAGGCAGCACGATGTCCAAGTCATCCTGGAAGTCAACCCCAGCATAGGGGTACCGAAGTACTACCTGCGGCATCTGCCGCCATGTCCGTGTCGCCTCTGCCGAAAAGAAGTGGCCACCTTCGCCACCACCATGGTGAACCAAAACTGTCGACCACCACCTCAGTCATGGCTCTCGTGCCCCCGGCATCTCCAGCAGAACCCTCGGGCACAACATTGGCACCCTCTCCAAAAACCAGGCTACTAGGATGGACCCGAAAGAAAACTCTCCTCCATCAGTGGACCGACAGTGGTCCAACTATGCCACCATCCTAGCATGAAGTGTCAGTCCCCAAGCGAACTGCTCGCCATCCAATACTCTCTCCAGCACCAACAGCTGGCCACCACTAAACCGCTGGGTCTCCAGTGACCCATATACCCATACAATCATTGTCGCTATATAGCGATGTGCCAGGGATTCTATCGCACCAATGCTCACCACAGTCCTGGACATAAAGTTTGGACCTGAACAATATCTCTGGCCAACATCAGCAAGCAAAGTAGCCCTAGGCAGCACCGGCTCCGCCGGTAAGGGCGTTCCCCAAAAGGAGAGCCCATTCAAGAAATATACATCCTCCACTGCAGTGAAGGGGATCTGCTCTCCTCGCACGAGGAAGCAGTGCATCTCCGGGCTCCACATCTGGAGCAGGAACTGTAGTAGATACTCCTGTGCCCGTATCAACAGGCACTCAAAAAACTTTAGCAACCCATAGGCTGCCAAAGTTGCACACACTCCAGGCCCCTCAATGGCCACGACGTCTCGCAGCTGGGCCCAGTATCGCTCTCGCCACCGCACTGGCATCGTCACTACTGGCCACCTGCAAACAACATAGAGTCCTATATCAGCTCAGACAACCATCAACAACATCAAAAAGAATCATTTTTTTTACCCTTCAACCTTGCCTTCTAGGCGCGGTTTTTGTTCCCACAGGCGCGCACACATGCGCGCCTTTTCAGCACACAGGCGCGCATATATGCACGCCTATACACCGAACAGGTGCGCCTCAATGCACCCCTGTTTGCTTCACAGGTGTGCTCTTAAGTGCACATGTTTACTATACAGACGTGCATCAGTGTGCGCCTGTCAAACCTATAGGCGCGCACTAATGCGCGCCTGTTCAACACACAGGCGCGCCCTTCGGGCGCGCCTTAAATTCCCCCTACCGCACACCCATGCACGTATATTCGATGTACAGGCGCGCACGTATGAGCACCTTTCACCGAATCGCCCGCGCATGTGGGCCCACACCCCATAAAAAACCTACTAAAAACCCCTGTACGACCCTCCGTACAAACCCTGCCCAAAAATTGAAAACCTATTTCTATGCAGGATGATCAGACCACTAACCTGATACTCACAGAACATCGATCGAATGCCTCGTCCTCCCTGAATCTCCAAATCTCCTCTGAATACTGCTCGTCCAGTCACTATTGCAGCAGGTACAAATGAGGTGGCAATGTGGGCCCTACAACTATATATAGGCCTTTTGCCAAACTTCCACTCACCATTCTGGGAGCCCAAGGTGTCCATTTTTCAAACCATCTTCAGCCACAGGATCAGCATCCCGCCACCTACATCATAGCCGTCCCTGGGTCACTTTTCATCCTGAGCCCCCGGGGCACCTTTTTCATATCATGGTCAGGTACGCACACGCATAGTCACATTTATCAAATACATGCTCATATCTTTCATTCTCTTCAGATATTGTTCACTTTGGGTATTTGGTTGTTATGTGTGCAGGTACTTGCTCATCATTCATCGACATCATCCCTTCAGGTATATACTCAGCACTGGAATGTAGTCTCTCCCACTGTATTACATTTACATTTCCAGTCACACCCTCTGATATTGACCTTTAGGATCCTCATTCCTGGCTCTGCAGTACCCACGCCTCCACTTGCATCTTCGGTACTGTTACCCGGTAGCATTCTTACCCACATGAGTTGTCCCATTTATAGCACTTTTTGCCACTTTTTGACACTCATGTTGTTTTTCATTACCCTTTAGGGATGGGAGTCCCGATAGTCTTTCATCATGACGTGAATCAACCACATACTCCTTCTCCTCATTTTGCTAGCTTTCCCACATGGACTCCCAGATTATCTCTTGACGGTTCTATTTTTTACCTGCACCTCCACAGTATCACAAACCCTCCATTTCATCCACAATCAGTTTTCCCATCTGCGAACCTACCCTCATTTCACCTACCTCATACAGAAACTCACCAATGGGGCCCCCACCCTTCATCAGTCTTCCAGGCACACTATTCCCTACGTGGGCCACCCATATCACACTGGGGCACCCATTTCTGTATTTGTACATTTCTCCCCAAATTATTCGTTATTTATTGTACAAACACCTTTATTTCCAGTCATTACATTTTTTGTCATCACCGTTGGCGACTTGCTTCCTTTTTTGGCCACGCGCAACCCATGTTACCCTTGGTTGGAGCATTACTTATCATTTATCCTTGACGGCATCGTCCATATCTTCAGATTACTCCACAGGTCACTTACCTCTACCCTCTGAATTTGTTCACCTTGACCCACCTCTGGCACAACTTATCACCGGTCTTGTAGTCCCCCTGGCACTTGACCTTGTTACACAGTTGCGACCACTTTTTATCTCATACATCCTCCAACCAAGGGTAGTCTTGAGTCTTCCCACTTCTTGACTTTGTCCATGTACCTCTGCCACTTCCTCACCTCAGTATATTCTACGAAGCTCCTTGCTTCTGGGAATCGCGCTCCCCTTTTGTCGACATCGGCACAATTTTCCAGAAGGGTGACAGTATCTTGATTCTCATTCTCCATTCAATGAGAGATCTCGGACGGCACAGGGTGAAACACCATTGCTCCCTGCTGTCATTGGCCCCCATAACATTCGACACCAACACTTTCTCATGTTATGGTGGGTCTTACTGTGCGACTATTGCAGTTATTTTCATCATTTGCCGAAGACCTCTGAATGTGGTAGGGCCATCCATGCCCGCATCATCGCCGGTACTTCTTTCCTGTGATCATTGCCTATTTTTCAGAGTATGTTCCTTTGCAGAATTGTCTTCTTCCTTTATCATCACCACCCCCGAGGGTGCTACATTTGTCTACACCAACACTTCAATCATCTTTTTTCAAGAGTTACATAACACGAGCATGGGGCATGCTCGCCTCGTTTGTACACAGTTTTCTATTTTGCACAACTCACAGAAGGTTGAGTCCTACCGGTTCCTTTTTTCTCCAATGGATCGCTTTGAACGATCCCACTCTTGCTCTATCTTACAACAACATTATCAGTAGAAGAAACATTGATGGATTTTGGCTATACGTATGCTCCTAACCTCATCCATCAGGGGGCATCTGTTATCACTGGAATTTCGTCCACACATGGCGACAAGAACTCAGCATCGTCAAACAGTAATGAAGTCATTCATGGCACTGAATTAATTTCACAGCATTCCAAAAAGGTCAAAAACTATACAAAGTAGTGAAAAATTGAAGAGCGCTTTACAGAAGTTGGATGCGCGCGCACATGCACGGAACAAGAACGTACCATGCATGCATACGCGCACGATGCACGGTTGTTGGCGCAAAAACCCGCGCACCTGCTAAACAACACATTTATTGAATTGGTCGGCCTCCCAACCACTTATGGATCAGCTCCCAAGCCGATTTGACCCTCAAATCTGAGCTAAATCCGAATGGTGGGCTGGTCAAAGACCTAATAATGCCCTAAATGGCCTCTTTTCACACTACAAAGGAGTTACACAATAACCCAATGCAATGCTATAAAAATCCATGAAGAAACCTCATTTTCTCAAGGAATTTCATGCAATGTTATGCTGCCTATATTGTTTTAAGGACTCCATCCTTGACAAGATCACTTTGGCACCATTTCATTGAGCAATCCACCTCTCCATTGAGTGGATTTGCAAAGGAGTTCTTCCATCACCATTTTTATTTTTTTGTTGTAAGGAGAGCAAGCTTGTGAGGGTCCAAGAGCCTTCCTTTGGAGGAAGAAGGGACTCATAGTCCCCTTTCTTCATTGTGCTTTGATTTCATCAATAGATCAGCCTAAAAACATTGGTGATATTGGTATTTTTTTGTTTGTTATCTCTATACCCATATGCTTATGATTTCAGTTTGTATTAGTTTAATTCTTGCTTATAGTTTTGTTTTTCTTTCTCTAACTCTTTCTTCTAAAGCTGTCATGCTCAGCAAGACCCAACTGGGCATGTAAGCACCTCTTATTTGCTCACCAAGGTGATGAAAAGGGTGCAAACAACCACCTTTCACGAGATGATCATCGACGTATTCGCCATCATGCCCCCCTCTACCTCCTCATCGGAGACGTCCTATACCGGCGGAGCGTTGACACCATTCTTCATCGATGCCTGACTATTGACGAGGTCGATAGAGTCTTAAACGACTGCCACAGTGATGCCTATGGGGGCCATCTTTCAGGTATTTCCACTGCTCAAAATATTATCCAAGCCGGGTACTTTTGGCCTACCTTGTTTCATGATTGCATTCATGTCGTGAAACGATGTGCGCAATGTCAGCTTTATGCTAACAAAGCCTGAGCTCCCCCCACTCTTCTTCACCTTGTCATTACTGCCGACCCTTTTTGTAAATGGGGCATTGACTTTATGACTTGTAATCCCTCCTCTAGCAATGGTCACAAATATATCATTGTCGTCGTGGATTACTTCACCAAATGGGCAGAAGCTGTGCCCACTTTCAACAACACCTCTGACACTGCAGTGCATTTTTTCTTTAACCACATCATATCCCGCTTTGGAGTACCCCTCCAACTCATTTTCAACCATGGGAAACACTTCGAGAATGAGATCTTCGTCGAACTCTCATCTTGGTTAGGCTTCTCTCACGAGTTTTCCTCACCATATTTCCCTCAGTCTAACGGACAGGTCGAGGCAGTTAGCAAAGTCCTCAAGACCATGTTACAGTGCACAGTTAATAAACATAAAACCAATTGGCATCATATGTTATTTTCTACGCTATGGGCTTACCGAACGGCTGTGAAAACAACTACTGGTTCCACACCATTTCATTTAGTCCATGGGGTTGAGGCCACTCTCCCCATTGAGTGCGAAATTCCCACCTTACGCACCACAATTGAGCTATTACCTGACACTGCTCCAATGGAGTAGCGCTTGCTAAACTTGGAGTCTCTAGATGAAGATCGTCGATCTTCCTTACAGAACAACGAGGCAGCTAAAAAATGAACCAAGGTTACCTTTGATCGCAATGTCAACCTTCGCTCATTCCGCGAAGGCGACCTCGTCTTGGCTTATGATATCGCTCATGATACCTTTGGCCATGGAAAATTCGAGTCACTCTGGCGTGGTCCATACATCATTCAACATTTCCTCACCAAAGGCGCATATATTCTGGTGTCTCCTGAAGGCCTCTCTCTCAAAGAACCCGTCAACGGGTTATACTTAAAGAAATTTTATGCTTAAACGTAGTCATTCTACTTTAGGTTATTTCTTTTTCTAGCATTTTTTAATCTTTTTTCTCCTCCCCTCACGTCTAAACTATCCTTTGTGTTATTGATAGATGCTTCCTCCAACAGCCTACCACATCGGTTACGCCGACGGTGCCAGCCATTGGACACAAAATCTCACTTTGCCTGCTTGGGCTCTCTACACCCCTTCACATGAAATGCTCCATTCGAGCGGCATATGTTTGGGGTCAGCAACCAACAACCAAGCCAAATACACCGCCGTCGTTGGCCTCCTGGCCGATGCTCAGCATCATCATATTCATCACCTTAGCATCTTTCTCGACTCTCAACTAGCTGTACTCCATCTCAACAATGTGTACCGTGTCCGTGATCCTTGCCTCTTTTGCAAATACCTGCAGGTTAGGATTTTATCTCGACATTTTGATTCCATTACATTTACACATATTCCAAGACAATTGAATCAAATAATGGATAACCTAGTTAATATTGTGTTAGACTGGCATATATCACATCAAGATACCCCTACACATACATAAACATATCACAATCCTGTCACAGCATATACATATAATAGACATCATCAAAACATTAACCAAAAATATGTAAACACCACATAGATCTCAAAAAGTATACTCATGTATATATATAGGTCCACAGTGCCATCCGAATGTTTACATACAAAAAATACAAGTATCTGCAGGCCAATGCAACACCTCGGTACAAAATGGGCTCACCAACCTATATACAAAAAATATATCCATACATCAAATACATAAAGCACCACCCATGGTGCCTCTAAAGCGCCACCACTTGCCCCTCCCTCGGGCGGTGGAGGCCCACCACCACCTGCCTCAGGTGGTGGTGGTCCACCCCCTACAGGCCCCTCCTGCCCCGATGGCAGTCGTCCGCTCATCATAGAAGCAGCCACTGCTACTCATCGTACTATGGCTCGCCATGGCGACGGACCCCCACACACTGCTCCAGGAAACTCTCATCCTGGATGCGAGACCACATGCCCTCAGGAACGTCCTGTAACATCGTCTCCAGATGACGGCAGATGTCCTCAAAGTCCACTCCGGCAGCTGTTGGAGGAGCATGTGATGGCCCAGTACCAGGGTCATCAAATCGGTGCCTCCTCGCTACCCTCTCAGGCTCAGCTGGTCGCACCGCGGCATCCTCACACCAGCGTCTCTCTCCCCAGGAGAGTCGCCAATCTGTTGTGCCTCTTTCATCACCTTGGTGAGAAAAACATAGGTGCTTATTGTTGTAGGAAAATCTCCCTGCGGACAGGTAGATCGCCTCTAAGAGCTTGACCTTAACCCTAGACAGAAAAATTCTTAACGTGGACACTGACTTCCTTTCAAATCTATCTAAACTAATACATGATAAGGAAGGATAATAGAAGTACCTATTTATCGATGTTTGTCCCTGCACGCTCTGAGTTGTGCTCCAATCCTTTTGCTCCTCGCTGAGTTCTGCAGACAAACAAGATACGACTACTTCCTACTCTATTGATATTAGCTTGAAAACAGATCTATCAATTAATGATAAGTTCATGTAACATTAGACACAAACTAGAAAGAAACAGGCCAAGCATGTCATATTGATGAGAATAACGACAGCAGTACTTACAATCGTAGATGGGAATGCGACAGCTTCGTCAAGTCCCCTTTGTCTAACCCTTGCTCGAAATATCCACAACCTGGTTGACAGCAGCTTCACTGATCACTTCTCCTTTGGTTGACTGTGTATTTCCTATGAGATCATAGGTTTCATGCTAGCAATTCTTCCCCCTTTCCACCATCATAGAGCTTGTTTATATAGGTTGGGAGGAGCTTAACCTCTTGAATTATGTTTAGAACAGGTTGGGAACCTCCTCCTTAGATCAGGGATCTGTTGATGAAACCAAGAATTCAAGTACAACTGCCTCCTAATCTCGAAAGATCTTTTCCTTATCCTCCTCACCGAGCTAACAACTGACCCATATTAGGGAGCGCTCCTTCAAAAGGGGCATCAGAGCACTAGAACGCTCCCAGAGAAGCTTAAGGGGAGCTCCAGTGCTTCAAAAGTGGGCAGCGCTCCTTCAGAGGGGTGAGGAAGCGTTATAACGCTCCCTGAGGCCTTATGGGGGAGTGCCAGCGCTCCTAAGGCTATTTTAGAGGAGCGTTCACCCTCAAAACTCTTGATTGAAAGCCATTTTCAGGTGTTAAGAGTTGTTTGACTCCAGTGAACTAGTTCTCCTTCTTCAAACCAAGTACATAAGATGTTTTAAGTGTCTCCTTAGTGTCATCATCATGGCAGTATGATTCAACAACATTTGCGACACTTGTAACCAACTTGCGACACTTGCGAAAGTTGTAAGGAAGTTGCGACACTCACGACAATTGAGAGGAATATGCGACACTTATCCAGTTGAGTAATTTTGATGTGTAACACTTGCAAGCTCAGCTAGGTCTACTGAGTAGGATAGCTGTAGATAAAAGAGTTAGAGAAAGAAAATAAAAACTACAATTAAGAATTAAACTAAGAGATGCAATAAAAACTAAATTCATGAGCATAGGGACATAGAAATAAAAAGAACCAAAAGACCCATGTCACCAATGTTTGAGGCTGATCTATTAGTGAAAACAAAGCACCAAGAAGAAAGGGGACTATGAGTCCCTTCTTCCTCCAAAGGAAGGCTCTTGGACCCTCACTAGCTAGCTCTTCTTACAACAAAGAAAATGAAAATGGTGATGAAAGAACTCTTTACAAATCCACTCATTGGTGAGGTGGATTGTCCAATGTAATGATGCCAATATGCTCTTGTCAAGGATGGAGTCCTAAACACAATAGAGGCAGCATAACATTACTTTGAATTCCTTGAGAAAATGAGGTGCATCCATGTCTTTTTATAGAATTCATTTGGGTCATTGTTTAACTGCTTTGTAGTGTGAAAAGAGGCCAATTAGGGAATTATTAGGTCTTTGACCAGCCCACCAGTCGGATCCAGTCCATATTTGAGGGTCAAATCGGCTTGGGAGCTGAACCATAAGTGGTTGGGAGGCCGACCACTTCCATAAATGCGTCGTTTAGCAGGTGCGCGGCTTTTTGTGCTAACAGTCGCACATCGTGTGCCTGTGCGCAATTTCTACGTTCCTGTTCCACGCATGCGCACGCGCGCCCAATGTCTGCAAAGCGCTCTTCAATTTTTCACTACCTTGTACAGTTTTTTACCTTTTTTGAATGCTATGGTATTAATTCAAGTCCATGGATGACTTCATCACTATTTTACGATGCTGAGTTCTTGTAATCATGTGCAGAGGAAATTTCAGTGATAACAATTGTGAAAGTTATCTCGGACCCCCCTCTAACACAGGGGATAAACACGAGGTCGCGTGTGGAAGGGTAGCAGAGATAACCCCTCCAAAGCTGGACCAATCGTAGTGGAGAACACATATAGAGGGTTTGTCTTGGGATTTTTTCGATTGCATTTGCCACGGAGCTTCGTGGGTCTAGAATCCGTTTGAGGTCCTCAGTTGTCTTCTGGACCACTTGCTCTCGATACCCTTGATAGGTTTCGGGCTCAATACCCTGCTCATTGTGGTCTACCTGACTTTCGACTGTACCCACCTGGTGATTGTTCGCGCGCTGGCAACCTAGTTGCCTATCTTTTTTAGGGACATACACAGGTGATTGTGGGGGTATATCATGGTACCTAGGACAGACATCGGGCCACGCTTTAAAGAGTATACCTGGAGGGTGCTTCCATGTTCAAGTTGCACTTGCACTGGTAAGTTTCTCTACTGTTGGTTGTTGTAACTGTTCTTCCAATTAATTTAGTGTTTGCATGTCTTATCTTATAGGGAATTTTTTAGTGTGTGTTTTTTTTGAATGAATAGAACACCCTAGAGTGTCTTTGATCTTCTCACATAGGGAGGATCACAAGCTCCACCGGTCACGAAGGCTTCTTGGCCTATCGTCGGTTACACTGGAGCCACCCCTGCCACCACTAAGGCGAAAGCTAGACCAACAAGGGTCCTTTGAAGCGATCGGATCACAAGAAATTGTGCCCAACCAACATCCAGAGGAATCGACCATTTTAGACCTTGGAGTGAAATCTTTTGGTCTAGTTGAAACCTACACCACTGATCTTTTGGCACCCACCATCGTACTAATTCATCCTTACGAGTGCTAGATAGTGTCGCATGCAGCAATGAAAACAAATGTTGTTACTTCTTCTCGGAATTATTCAATTCCCACTACGGTTGTCACCATAGGAGAGTTTCCACCTCCTAACCCACTGTCACCGGTCTGAGCCACCATGGTCTCGACCACCTCTACATCTCACAGTGGTCCAGTCCCATCTCTGGCGGCAGCCACAACCCCTTTCCAACCAAGTGTGACAGGCCCTCCATTCTCATACAGGATGCCTAGTTCAGGTACAAGTTCTGTACTTTCCTACTCCACTTCACAGACTTCAGGTCTGGGGGCAGGGAGCTCTAACGCTCCTCTACATGGCCGCATGGGGGGCACTTCCGCTCCCTTTAACGCTTTCCCTTATGGAGGAGATCATATCTCTCCTTTGTCCCCTTCACTTGGTGGCACACACCAGCCATCCGCTGGGCTACCTGCACACCATAGTTTATTTGGATCAAGGAATCAAGGACCACCTTCACATAATGTGCCAGTAGGTTCGGCATTATTTTCTTTGTTCGGTGTGTTTGGTAACAATGCCTTCTCATCCACTACTTTCTCGACTGGGGGCAATCCCAGTTTTGGACAACCTATTCTTATGTAGGGTACTATTCCTGCACAGGGGGCACACCTAGGAACTTCTTCCGCATCAGGGCCTTGGAATTCTTGGTAGGGATTTGTTCCCTTGTCAAGAATGTCGATCTGGGGTAATTCTTTTCACAATCAATGGAACCCCGGACAAAGTACTATGCCTATCCCCATGGGACCGACATGGGGCAACCCTTCCCAAAGTCCTTTGAATGTAATTCATGCCCAACCATATATGTCCTATTTTGGAAATCAGTCGATGATGTCTCCTCACACGCAAAATCCATATGCTAGCCATGGCCATGGTTTTTACCAGAACCTAGGCCAGCAACCAAACTTTTTCTGGCAACCTGGTGCCAGTCAAACTCCAGGCCCCTTTTTCCCAGGTTATCACCAACAACCCAAACTAACCTTCCTGGAAACCTTGCAATTGTTAGACTTGACAAGGTTGTTGAATGACCCTATCTATCACGATTCGCGTTGGCCTCCTATGCCGATGAAGTTTCCTTTGGACATCCCAAAGTTCGAAGCCAAGCCTAATGAAGATCCAGGAGATCATGTGACTACCTTCCATCTTTGGTGCTCATCTAACTCGTTGAAAGATGACTCCATACAATTGTGATTGTTTCAACATACTCTCATTGGGAGTGTCGTGAAATGGTACATTGAGCTCGATCGCTCAAGATAATCTTCCTTCGAAGAACTGGCGATGGCTTTCCTAAACCATTTCCAGTTACCTGTGAGATATGATGCTGGCACAGAATTGCTGGCCAATTTCTCACAAACAAAAGTGGACCATATCTCTGATCACATCTGAGAATGGAGATGCCGAAAGAGTTTAATTAAGGTACCAGTCCCACCAACATTCTTGCTCGAGTAGTTCCTTAAGTCTTTGGTCCCACAGTTATCCAAAGACGTCGCAACATTGAGAGTATTTTCTGAAGAAGACGCCATCATGAGAGCTCAACAACTTGAGCTAATCTATTCTTAATCTGGTTTATTATACGAGATCTTGCCAGATGCGCCACACTCAATACTTGATAAAACTAGATAGAGAGTTGGACCACATGCCGATGGTATTGTTGGTTCAGCACAAACAAATCCCACTGATAAATTGACAAATAATTTGCAGCAATTGTCTATACAACACATAGTGGCTAGCCAAACTACTGCTTTGGCTTCTCCCCCTACCAAAACGTCAAATGTACACACAGTGAAATCGACTAATCCAAAGGCCACCCAACAGCCTGAAGGAAAGAAAAAACAATGAAAGAAGGGTAATGGGGATAAGAAACCCACCGATAATGTTGGCGGGGGAAACACTGAGAAATGGAAGGCGAGGTATCCATGCAACCTGTGCGCGGAAGACCACCTGACCCACTAATGTCCACGGCTTGCTGAAGCCCAAAATTTTGTGACGCAGCAACAACCTGCTATGTTAACCAATCCATTTCAACATGGGAAAAATCTAACCCAAGCCTTTGCAAGCACGGAAGGGGGCATCGAAGGACCCTCTTCATCTTCGAACAACCCCGCATACATGAATGCATATATGGTGAAGGGTGATGCTTTTATATTGACTAGAGCGCATGACTGTAGTAAACCAAGCACTTATGAGAAGGGCAAAGAAGTCGAACTCCCATCTCTTCCTCTATAGATTGAGAAGACATTGGATGAAACAATGACACGCATCCCCAAAGGCATGTTCAAAGAATATTCTCACAACCCAAATGCAAGGGCCACCCAGAACTATTCTGTGGTGGAAGATTTATCACAAAACCCTTGTGCGATGTGCACTTTAGAGGTCCTCCAAATATTCCCTTCCTAAAGGAAAGCCTTGTTAACCGCTTTAGGATCTATCAAGACTTGTAATCTGGGTAGAATCATGCTAGATACAACTGACTTAAAACCTCATCTTCCTTACCACGTAGCATTTCAGATAGTAGTGGCTTATCCCATGAAAAATTTTACTCGGAATATCTTCTGCACGGTGGTTGATGAGGGTGCCTCGACATGCGTTATGTTGTTGGCATGTTGGAAGGCCATTGGCCAACCCATTTTGTCTCCATCACCTATTCTCCTCACTGCTTTTGACTGTCATTTGTTCCGACCACATGGCATCATTCCCTCTTTCCCCGTGCAGTTAGGAGGGAAGACTGTGTGTTTCGAGGTAGAAGTAGTCAATGCACCCCTTGACTATAACCTCTTGTTAGGGAGGAGTTGGACTTATGCCATGCAAGTTGTGGTTGCTACAGTTTTCTAGGTCTTGTTGTTTCCACACGAGGGTCGGATTGTGACCATCGATCAATTGTCTTTCTTCCGACCTGACCCTTCATTGGGGGCATCCACGGTCCCAATGATTTATAATCCTCAACCAGGCATAGTCAACGTAGGGGTTGGTTTGTGCCCATATTTGATGGGTACCTTCGATTACCCACCCCCTTAAGGCGATATCAAGTTTATATCCAATCACCATAAGCTTGAGATTTTTCAAGTTTCGTCGTTCTGCATGACTTACTTCAATGATATGTGGATACTTCCTTCCCCATCGGCCACAATGGATGGGACAGGGCACCCGAGCATGTCCATGCCCTTGTCCGTAGCTGAAGTAGCGTACTCTTTAGTTCAGCAAGCTTCAGCTAACACTGATCCAACTCCTGCATAAGAGTTTGATCCACTTCTAGAACCTATTTGGGCTCAAGGTTCTCTCGCTGACACCGATTCATTAGACTTAGTTTTTCCCTCTCATGAAGCAGTAATTAAAGAAATGACTTGTCTAGAAAAACCCTGGGAAGATCTTCATCACAGATCATACTTCCTCCCATAGTTAAGCCAAATCGAAGCAAGAGAATTCACCGTGAATATGACGGGAGATAGGTCTTGTCCTATTAATCCCTTAGCTACACATGAGGTTTATGCTGAGGGTAATATGGCAACCATCACTGAAACCATACCGATCAATATCTCCTGAAACCCTGGCATCGTGGAGAATGTTTTCATCAGAGATGACTGCTACCCCGGAGAGATTCAACTCTATACAGATCTTTTTAAATAATTTCGTGACGTTTTTGCCTGGTCTTACGAGGAAATTCCAGGCATCAATCCAAAAATAGTCGAACATGAAATCACAACTTATCCCAATGCCAAGCCTGTTCGGCAGAAGCTTCGTCGAGAAATTGCTAAAAGTCGGTTTCATCTATCCTATCCATTTGACCCAATGGGTGTCAAATCCTGTGTTGATCAATAAAAAGCAAGGCATGATTCGTGTATGTACAGACTTCTGTGATTTGAATAAGGCCTGTCCAAAAGATAATTTTCCCACACCGTTCATCGAACAGATCATTGATGAATGTGTCGGTTGTGAGGCCTTCTCTTTCATGGATGGTTTTTCGGGATATAATCAAATACAAATCAAACCCAAAGACCGGCACAAAATGACATTCATTTGTCCTTGGGGTACACTCGCGTATCGTAAGATGCCTTTTGGTCTCAAAAATACTGGAGCAACCTTTCAGCGAGCCATGTATTTTTCTTTCCATGACCTCAAGCATATAGTCGAGGCCTATTTATATGATTTAGCATCTTGATCTCGCAAGAGAATGGATCATCCCACACACCTCTAACTTATCTTTGAGCGTTGTCCCTACTTCCAGATTCACTTGAATCCAAACAAGTGCAACTTTTGCATAACATCATGACGTTTGTTAGGTTTCATAGTGTCAACAACAGGGATCATGGTCGATCCTCTCAAGGTTGAGGCAATAATTCAGTTTCCCCCCCCATGCACAATCCTTCAACTTCAGAGTCTATAGGGCAAGGAAAATTTTTTAAGATGCTTCATCGCTAACTATGTCGAGATCACCAAGGGTTTTATGCACTTACTTAAGAAAGGCGTTCCTTTTTCTTGGGACGATTCTGCTCAACGCTCTTTCGCCGCATTGAAACATGCCCTCACAATTTCCCCTCTGCTCTGGCCACCTAACTATAACAAGGATTTCTTATTATATCTGGATGCAGCAGATTCAACCATTGGCATGGTTTTTAGTTCAGGAAGATGACTTGTTCTCAGAATATGTCATCTATTACCTAAGCCAAGGCCTCGTAGGACCAGAACTCAATTATTCTCATATCAAAAAACTTGCGTTGGCAGCAGTCCATGTTGTTCAATGGTTCTGTCATTATGTTCTGTTTCACAAGACCACCATCATTACTGTTGTGAATCCATTTCAGTACATGTTGACACGACGGGTAATAGGTGGAAATATCAATAGATGGATAGTCGTCCTCCAGGAGTTTGACTTAGATTTCGTTTCAGCGAAATCCAAAAAGTCATTGGTCTTCGTAGAACTTATTTCAGAACTTCCGATTGAGTCGGGTGATCTTGTGCCCGAAGATTCGCCTATCAGAGGAGATATGTTTTTGATCACCTCTTCGGATCCCTGGTATGGAGATATACTTATCTATCTCTAGACTTTGAAGTGCCCCACCTTTGATTCTCGTGATGAGCATCGATGCATACAACATCAGGCTAAGAATTATCTCATACTCGATGATACATTGTATCGGAGAGGTGTAGACTGCATCCCACGTTGATGTCTCACTCACGAAGAAGCAGTTATCGTGCTTAACGATTTCCATACCAGAGCCTATGGCGGTCATTTGTTTGGGTTGGCAATAGCCCAAAATATTATATGAGTAGGTTACTTCTGGTCGACACTTATCAAAGATTGTATCGAATCGGTCAAGAAGTGCCACCCGCGCCAAATCTTCTCTCAGAAGATGAGGGCACATCCCGCTCCCATGTTTCCTGTCATCATAGTTGGTCCCTTCACCAAGTGGGGGATTGATTACACTACATGAAACCCTCCTTCAGCAAGGGGGCATTGTTGTATCATCGTAGCTATAGACTACTTCACAAAGTGGGTTGATGCTATGCCAACATTTAAAGATGATGGAGAGACTGCAGTTCTCTTTTTATTCAATCAGATAATAGCAAGGTTCGACGTCCCGAGGGAAATTGTCACTGACCATGGTAGTCACTTTCAGAACCAGATGATGACTGAGTTAACATCAAATCTTGGTTTACGGAAAGAACATTCATCACCCTACTACCCCCAAGAAAATGGTCAGGTGGAAGTTGTAAACAAATCTCTTAAGACCATCCTACAACGAACAATCAACTCGGCCAAGTCAAATTGGCATTTGATGTTATACTCGGCATTATGGGCCTACCAAATGTCTGTTAAGACTACAACTGGTTTCTCACCTTTTCAACTCGTATACAGGTTGGAAGCAGTCTCGCCTATCAAATGTCAGATCCTGCCCCTAAAGTTGGCAGTACAATTATTGCCAGACACTTCTCCACTTGAAGAACGATTAGTATACCTTGAGAAACTCAATGAGCAGCGTCATGATGTGGCCCTGGCCAAAGAGGCTCACAAACATAAGGTTGAGTGTCAGTATGATAGGTCCGTTCATCCACGGATTTTCTCTGAAGGTGACCTTGTCCTGGTCCATGACCAAGATAAGGACCCCCTGGGGGAAGGAAAATTCAAACCCATGTGGTTCGGACCTTTCATCATAAAAGAGGTTTTAAAAAAGGGTGCTTATCATCTAGTTTACTTTGAAGGGAATGCTTTGGCGGAGCCTAGAAATGAGCTCTACCTCAAGAAGTATTACTCATAGGCAAGTCACCATGGGTAACTTTTTGTAACATATGTATAGTCTTTGTACTATTACTTTCTATTTTCTTTTAGTGTTATGGACATGTCGTTGATGTTATCTTTCATCATTGTGGCAGATGTCAAGTGAATCTGAGACTTTCATTGGGTACGCAGACGGTGCTAGCCATCACACTCGGAGACTTTCCTCCACAGCTTGGGTAATTTTTACACCTCGAGGCCAGTTATTATCTTCCAACGGTATATACTTAGGTGACACAACAAACAATGTCACTGAGTACAGTGCAGTTATTGAGTTGCTTCATGACGCCTTGTCATTTGGTATCTCTCATCCCCGGTATATCTCGACGCACAGCTAGTCATGTCTCAGTTAAATAGAATCTACCGTGTTCATGATCCGACTTTACACCGACGATTCCTTAGGGTACATCTCTTAGAACGAAACTTTGATTATATTACATATTTTCATGTTCCTAGGAGATTAAATCAAATTACAGATACTCTAGCTAATCAAATTTTAGATTGGCATCTTGCACACATATGAAAAGACATACACATAAGCATGTAAATACATTTTTTGCAAAAATGATCCATAAGACACAAAAGACATAAAAATCCATATATAATATCATAAGTAACCAAAGTACATAGATGGACACAAGCGCCTCAAAAATATGACCAATAAGGAGTCACGGGGCTTATGCCCTCAAAAAATATATACAAGTAGTGCTTGTGGAATGTGAAAAGTCTAATGAAGATCAGGGCCGGTGGGATCTGTTGTACTGATCTACATCATTTTCCAAACACCAAAACAATCGGACCCACATCTGTGGTGCCCCCACTACATGAGGCTGCATGGATGGTCGCAGATCCTCAATATTTGCCATAGGAACCGTGCAAGTGAGCGCAGTAAAGTTCCTCTTGACTCATCTCAACACCCTCTCAGCCTCCCCGGCTGGAAGATCTCCTGCTACTACTGGTCCCCCAGTGGCGGAAGGTGCGGCCCCTGGCCGAGGATGATGCTTGTTCCTTGCATAGTCAATAGGTCGCACTAGTCCCACATCTGCACACAACAAATGCATGTCCATCAAATACTCTGGTATATAAAAAAAAATGATATATAAAAAAAATGACATAAAAATTACATATGCTTCACAAAAAATAAAAACAACTACAAATATGGAGACTTACCCATCTCTCCTCGCTCCTCACTAGGAGTTACTGGTATCTCAGGATCCCTCGAAAAATCAATCCCTACATACGGGTAATCCTCAATAACTGGGATCTGTTGCGATAGCCAGGCAAAGAAATCATCATCGAAGGACTCATTAGTCCTTCCACCACCCTGTCATAGTAGCAATATTGCCCATCTACACATAGCAGGAAGAGAGGCATGATGTCCTCGTACCACTACTCGATGACTAAAGCTTGGAACTCTCTCAAAGAAGAATGAGCATAGAACGGTCCCGAACCCGAAGTTCCTCTGTGTCCACAATCGACAATCTATCAACTGCCTCTTCATACACTCTAGCAATGTGGTGCTCCAATCGAATATTTGTGAATTTAAGCATTGGACTGCACAGATTATCTGTGCACAGGACGCCTGATGTAGAGCCACAGAACCAGTGATTCACCTAATAAGAAACACTATCAGTTGTAGCGATAAGTCAGTGTTCTTGCTTATAGGCACCTGTGAGCTCGAGTGGTCTGTACCAGCCTCATAGTAAAGACCTATCAATTCCTCTATGTTATGCGGCCCCATAGGAAAAGTTCGAAAGTTGATTAGTTCCCCTCTCCTGGAGAGGCCAGTCAAAAAATATATGTCCTTGGTCATGGGCACCAGTGACTGCCCATCTAACATGAATGCCTCTGCATCCGGATGTCAGTAGTCAACCAAGGCATTCAGTAGCCTAGGTTGTGCCTGCATAAAAGGACATAAGAAGAACATGATTAACCCACATTGCATCAAAGCAGCCACAACATTGGGGTCTTCCCCAACCAACTCACTTACCTCCTTATGCTCTCTTTCTCTCCAGTGGACATACATCCTGCAAAACATCAAGGTTCAGGAGGGTTAATCATTGTTTTTTAGATTTTTTCATTCAATAAGGGGGTCCACGTGGGTTGTAATGCCGACAGTCACATGTACATGCATCCAGAGTTTACTCTGCCCAAATGTACACGCGGCATGTCCTAAGACAACCCGCGTAGACCTAGGGTCGACCTTTTAAAGGTCGATGCCCCCCTAAAAAATGGAACCCAATGCAACAGTAAAGACTTAAAATGTAAGATAAGAGGGTTTGTACTTACTTGGTCCAAACATAAGTTTGTTTTGTCCACTGTATCTCCCGGAATCACCACTTTTGACAAAGGTGGTTTTTTGGCTCCAGAGTCAATTTCCAAATCAGCAATGGTAATAATGAGCTGCCAGCTTCTATTTATAGTCTTTTTGGCCTCTTTTTGTCATTTTTTGGCCTCCCTTATCATTTTATTTAAACCAAAAAACCATTTAGAGTGATTCAGGAGTTGCATGGGAGGGGTATGATCGGGTATCGGGGAAACTTTTTGGAGTTTTTGGGACACTTTTGACAATTTGTGGAAAATTCTCACATGATCAACTTGAGAATGTAGGCTAGGTTTCTACCCTAATTTTTGTATCTCGTTGTCTTTATCCCTTTGCCATAGGATCGATCCCTTCAGTTTGCGACATGGAACCATCATAGATATTTTATAAGTGTCATGAGTTGGTGGTAGATCTTACTAGAACATGGATGCCCTAGGTAGATCCTGGTTGCATTATGGTATCCATGCTGTCTCTAATCACTGTAGGCTCGGGAGTCCTTGTTTTTTTTCCTGATTACGAGTTTGAGCCTCATTTGCATGATTCCTTTTAACTCTTGACCTCACCCTCGGGACTCCAAAAATATATAATGGGTCTTCTTTTAAGCCTTTTTCAGACCCTCTAAACATGAAAATATTGTCGAGCGATCTTGTGGCCTTTCACGCTTGTTAAACTGAAATTTGAAGTCACATCTGTCTGGCGGTAGTTTACCCCTTTTTCGGTCCAGACGGTCAACTGTATGAACAAAGGTATACTCTATGGAACTTCAGTTCTCTATAAGAGTACTCTCAGGTATCATTTTAACCCTTTTTCGGGCCCGAGGGACTAAATTTACGAAAAAGGAACCCCCACGGAGTCCATAGTTAAGCTCTTTTCAGACTCCGTAAAATTGAAAAGATCGCCAAGTGACCTTATTCTTTCACACTTGTTAAGATGGTCCAGAAGAACATTCCTAACGGAGTCCATAGTTAAGATTTATTCAAACTCCTTAAAAATGAAAAAATAGCCGAGTGATCTTGTCTTTATCACACTCGTTAAAATGGTTTTGAATAGACGTCTTGTCGGTGCTAGTTTACCCCTTTTTCGAACCGACTAGACTACCTTTGAAAAAGGTACCCCAATGGAGTCTCCTTTTATGTTTTTTCAGACTCTCTAAATACAAAAAACCACCGAGCTTACCTTCTCTGGGCTCATTAAACTTACATCGAAGGACGTTACCATTGTGTGTTTTATTAATCGCATTTTCATAACCACATCTTTGGGCTAATGCCGGCTCCATGTTGCTCTCAACTGAACCATCTAAAGCATGCCTCATACACCAACCCTATATCACTTTGCATCTGCGTCTTGACACCTTTGGCCCCTAGAGGATTTTTTCCTAAGTGTCCTTTTCTTGCATATGCCCCTTTGCCCTAAACATCCCTTTGTTTCGTGCGCTTGGAACTAGTATGTTTGTGACACTCTATCCTCCTTTGTAACGTAACATTCTTTTATTCTTTTTTCCAAAATCATTGAAAAAGACAAAAAAATCAAATATACCCCAAAAAGAGGAAGGGAAAAGTATTTTCTTTATTAGCATCATAATGAGTCACCCTTGGATAAATCACATCTGTCCATTTGTTCATCAAACCCGAGGATGTAATATGACCTTAGGACGTTGTTCTCACTACATAGAGTTGTGTCCTCCTCCATTTGGTTATTCTTCCAAACATATGGAGAGTTTGCATTGCCTCCTACCTTGTAAACTTATGTTAATGCCATGCTGTCTGAGTCTCATCATTTTTCATGTTGTTGTCCAAGGGAAGTTTGTCACCAAGCCTGAGTTGACCCCTCTGCAGTTTGTCTCTTGCCCTCATACCTAACCATCCTGAATGTCCAATCAAGTCTTTGTTCGGAATCAATGAAGCCTTCAGTCTATTCATCAAGATTATCTAGTCCACGACTGACGATCCATCGAAGACCTCTAGGTAGTGAAGTCATACACTCATATTACACTCCTACCTGAGTTTTGAAGATTTTTTGAAGTTGTTGCTCGAGCTCTAAAGATCTCATCTCCAGCCATCATGCTGTATCAACTTCTAAAAGATGGATACTCTATATGTATATCTTTTTGATTTCGAGATGTAGCTCTATTGTGTATTGTTCGCGGCTACACTTTATATAGTGTTTTGACATGGATCTACAGTGTATTTGATTGGTAGCCATGATTCTATTTTATCCTGAGCATGGGTATGCCTGCCTCGGTGAGACAATTGTTATTTTGCATATGGCACCTCCCGGTTCCTGGTCCCTGGGCTCACTTGTTCGACACATCAGTAAATATTGGTAATGTATTTTGGCCATCAGATGCTCTTCTAACCTCACACATTAGGGGGCATCTATTATAACACTAGTTTGCACCAGACATGCTTACCTAGCATCAGGCCATCTCAGATTCCTTCTTTTTCAAAACACTGTTAACAACTCTTCTTAAAAACCTCTTTTATAAAGGCACGCATGCCCTACTCCATTAATGCACACGTGTACACGCTAGCTGACCTAAAATAGCCCACGTGTACCTACAAAAGCACAAAAAAAGGAATGTTGTTGATGGAACACACAGCTTTGGGTAAGTTAACTAAACCTTCCAGCCATGCATGGCCGAGGGTTCGTCCAAATACCTAGATTCTTCTAGCCTATAAAAGAAGGGTTAGGGGTCCCATTTCGAGGAGGAGAATAATAGTAAAGAAACTCTACCCAATTGCACATTCCCATTGTCCCAACCCTTTAGCCATCCTTGTGCAAGAAGAGATACAGAGAAAAGAAGTTGGAGGACAGTTGAAGAGGAGACCAGGATCAGGTTCGCAGAGTGGTGGTCGATCTCGACATTGTAAGTTGATTCATTAAAATTAATAAAGAAATGATTTTCCCATCCCACTATATGAGTTCTTCATAGTTTATTGAATATATGTTTGAATCTCTAACCCATTAATATGTAGGTAAAATGCATGTATAGTTTGTTGCTTGTTTTGTATGCAGGTCAACCTTGGGAGGAGAGCTACAAACAAGTGATCAAGCGTAAAGAAGGATCGACATCGAACACCCGAAACAAGGTATGTTCGTCTAACCATGTATTTGCTTAAAAGAAATGGGGATTAAGTATAGGAAGATGGTAGAAAGTAGATTCTTTCGGTCTTATCTGCATGCATACTATAACCCTAAATGCTAGTCCATAGAGGGATTTCCCACCACAACAATATGGTTCCCCCATCGGTCAGTCTGGTTGATCAAGTGGTCAATCTGGTCACGTCCTTAATTGAACCAGTTGAAAAAGTGGTTGATCTGATCCCATCCTCAGTCAATCCCACTCTCCCATTAGAGAGTGAGACCCAAGCGGTTGATCCGTTTCCACCTGTTGACCCCATCCTCCCCTTGGAGAATGAGACCCAAGTGGTCGATATGATCTCTCCATCGGTCGATCCTACTCTCCCGCTAGAGAGTAAACCTGATACTGCCCACGTTTTTCTCATTGATACAGACTCTACCATGTTGGGGGGTATTCCTCCTCTCGTGAAACCCCCTCCAAGTAATGAGGTCATCCTTTTTAATTGGGATGTGCTAACTGGACCTCGTCTTCCCTCTCACATTCCTTTCCATATTACAGTGCAAGTTTGTGGTTGAGACGTTCATCAGACGTTGATAGATGAAGGTGTGTCTGTTAGCATTTTGTCCTCTTTTGCTTGGAAAGATTTGGGTTGTCCTCAGCTTGCCCCGGTTACACAAAATTTGTTAGATTTTAACAGAAGAACCAGTCAACCTTTAGGGACCCTTCCTCGGTTTCCTATAACTTTGGGAGGGAAAACTGTATTTATTGATGTCATGGTAGTCCAAGACCCCTTGGATTTCTCTTTACTCCTTGGGCGAGATTATGTCTATGCCATGAAAGTTATTGTGTCTACTCTTTTTAGTGTGATATATTTCCCTCACGATGTATGAGTTGTGACTATTGATCAACTTTCATTCATTGGCCCCGACTGGATTGCCTCCCTGAATGGTTCTTATATGAAAATGGTATCACCCCCGCCACAGGTCAATTATGTGGCGTTGTCACCCATGGCTTCAACTTTTGATGACTTAGATCCAGTAGTTGACATGGTGATCTCTTCGATAGGGTTGTTAGAGCCTGATCTCTTTACTCCTGTCGCGACCCTAGACATGGTGTCCTTCCAGAGTGTGTTTCTTCCTTCCAGTGAAGGCCTCTTGGAAGCCATGACCGATTTTTGCCCCTTGACATGGTGTCATTCCAGAGCATTTTCCTCTTGGAATCCATGATCAAGAAGAGAAGCTTCAAGGATAGTTTTTGTGTCTCTGTGGCAACCTCGTTAAAAAATGAAATAGAGGTTATGAGCATAGTTCATGTTTCTGTGTCAAGCTCGTTAAACAATGAAACAAATGTCTGGGGATTATACCAAGAGTCTGGAGGATAGGTTTTGCGTCTCTATGGAAACCTCGTTAAAAAATGATACAGAGGTATATGAGCATGATTTTCTGATTTCAAGCTCGTTAAAAAATGAAACTAGACTTGAGCATAGTTTTCTTCTTTCAAGCTTGTTAAAAAATGAAACCAGTTGAGGTTAGTTTTCATGTCTCTGTAGCAACCTTGTTAAAAAATGAAACAAATCTTACGAGCATAGTTCCCGTTTTTGTGTCAAACTCGTTAAAAAATGAAACATTGGTCTAGGGATTATACCTAGATCCGTGAGCATAGTTATTCTCCTGTGTCAAGATCGTTAAAAAATGAAATAGTTTTCCC
Organism: Picea engelmannii; assembly: GCA_009831015.1. Classification (NCBI taxonomy): domain Eukaryota; kingdom Viridiplantae; phylum Streptophyta; class Pinopsida; order Pinales; family Pinaceae; genus Picea; species Picea engelmannii. The sequence goes on along the minus strand of ML781752.1, from coordinate 1,008,661 downwards.
CCTCTCTATTTGAGTCAGGTCCTATGTATAGTATTTGAAGCTTCATTTCATTCTCCTTCGTAGTTGGATGAAATGAATATTGGGGGGAAATGCTTTCAGCCTCTGGACTTCATGCTGAATTTAGAGCCCCTAGTTTCTTAAGTTGGGGCCTAAGTACCAACCACCCCTGTGTTATGTGTTGGGAAGTCCAAGCATAGTTTTTGATGGTTCAAGCTTGTGTAAAAATGAAGCCACTTACCTCAAGCATAGTTTCCTCTGATTCAATCTTGTGTAAAAATGAAACTAGGTCCAATCATAGTTTTGTTTTGTTTTAAAGCTTGTGTAAAAATGAAAACAATCCCGAGCTTAGTCTTTGTTCTTTCTCATGCTCGTAAATACATGAGAATAAGTTACCGAGCTTAGTCTTTTTTCTTTCTCGTGCTCATAAATCAATGAGAATGTAACCGAGTATACTTTTATCACTTTTTCAAACTCGTAAAGGTTATATGAAAAAGGAACCCCCTAGAGTTTCCTTTAAGCTCTTTTCAAACTCTCTAAACATGAAAAGATTGTCGAGTGACCTTGTTCTCTTCATGCTCGTTAAAGCATTTGAATAAAATGTCTGTTGAGAGATAGTTTATCTCTTTTTCGGTCTCATCAGACTACTTTACGAAAAAGGAACTGAGAGAGTTCTCTTTAAGTGTTTTTCAGACTCTCTAAACATGGAAAACCCCCGAGTTTTCTATCTTTGGACTCGTTAAACAAACATCGTGGGACCAAACCACTCCTTCTTAGGGTTCGTTAAACATGCTCTGAGGGACTCGTCCGAAGGATGAGATTAAATTAACAAGAATATTTTATCCTCCTCAAGCTTGCATAAAAATAAAGAGGTACTCGCCAGAGATGGTGGGGGGAAAAATTGGGAAAGAAATGTGTCTAAACCTGTATTCCATGGAAGAGTTGCTTTTGAACATGACACCCTTTCACTCGCCTTGTGTCTAGGTTGGAAAATCCACTTGTCTCCTGATCATACTCCTATAAGATTACAAGTTGGTATGTGATCCTTATTGTTGATTCAATATTTCCAAGATAGTTCTCGTGTCGTCAATATGTTCAAAGAGAAATTCAACCCGGAAAGCCTTCTATTGCGTCAGCCATTTCTATAGTATTTAAGCCTTATGTTGCATTGGTCATCCTTGAGTCAGTCCTGAATCACTTTTTACTCTGATCTACATCAAATCTTGTTACTTGTTTCATGTCATTGATGTGGGATACATTAAGGCCCTCCTGTGACAAGTCTCTTCCTGTCGACTTCAACTCATTATCCAGGAATTAGACTTAGAAACCAATTGGTACCTTGGAACTTCCATGCCTCAATGGTAGGTTTCCTCACTTTTGAAAGTGGGTTTTCATTATTGACCTCTGATCGGAAGTTTTCGCTAAGTGTTCGACCTCAACTCATTGATTCACATTCGTTGGATTGTACTAGTGTACCTTGGGAGTCATTGACATTAATGGTGATTTCCATCACACTTGTTAATGGTATACACTAATGACCGGTAATCAAGTGGTTTCTACAATGTTCAACTTCGACACATGTATTCACATGGTTAGATTCATACTATAGAGTGGTGGAGATTGATCAGGGGATCAAATTTTGCTCAAATTTCAAAGTGCTCGGAATGCGATGAAAATAGTGCCATTGCATCCGTCTCGTCTTCCTGATTCCGGCGATATATTTACTTTGTCAAACAGACTCTGTATGGAGAAGATATCACGATATGTTCGTCAAGCTAAACAGGCAAAACAAAAATTATGATGACTGTACCAGTCCGTACAGTCCGTACAGTCTGACGTGGCAGTACCATACGGCCGTATAGTGGTGACATGGCAGATGTTGATTGGTTGGCAATTGTCGAATCTGGGAGCAACACGTGTCTATTGGATGGCAAATGGTATGAGGACACGTGGCCCAATCCATGGGCGCCACGTGTCACTCATTGTTTGGTTTTTGGTTGTATGTAAAAATGTTATGGGAGTCCACGAGGTTCGACCCCCGGAACTCCCCCCCACAGCATAGCGCCTTCGCATGACCGCCCGACCATTGGGCCACAGGTTATTTCTTTTTATATATACAAATTTGAATATATTTAAAATTACATGTTTGTATATTGGGCGGGGGGTCGGGCCGGGGCTTAGCCCCGGCCCGTGGTCGTTTGAATATTTATATGTGACCATATGTTATATATGCGCGCAGGTGTGGTTTCAGTTTAACACATATGACATAACATTGCAACCGTTGGTGCGGGTCATACCATATAGCCCGTGGTTTCTTTCATATGACCGGAGCGCGGGAAAGGAGTTGCTACGGTTTTGAAACAGGTATAACGAATTAACCACCTATTTGCCAAGCATACGATTTTATGCACCATACACCCAGGTGCTGAGGCGGTTAGGGGTTGGGGCGCCCTTAACCGTTCTACGGTTTGCACCGTTGGCGTGGTTGCACCCGGTGCTGGGTTTTCACGCTTTAAAATGCGTGTGAGCCAGGTTCAATGAAGAAGGGTGCGTTTTGTAGATTCAGAGACAGCAAGCTTGAAGAGGGGGACTTCCAGGAGGCCTAACTTCTTCATTTTTTGACTGATTGAGGTGTTGAAAGAGCCCAGACAGGGGTTTTGGTATGCTCTGAAGCCAATGGAGCAGTCGATTTGTCAGTTTGAACATTGTAAGACATGTTTTTGAGAACGTTTTGAGCAATTAATAATAATGATCCATTGGAAGCTGGACCAGGAGATGTAGCCCATAAGAGGGGTGAACTCCTTTATCAATTGTTGTGTTTATGTGCTTATGTTCATTGATTATGTTGTTGTCTATGTATAATTTTCATAGTAATCTTTTAATCTATGTGTTGCAAACTGATCCATTTGCTTTAAACACATAACATTCACTTGCAATAATTTTCAAGTTTTTCAATTCTTCTTCATTTTTAGATCAAGTTGGTATCAGAGCACTGGTTTTGAAGACTTGATTGTTTGCAAGTTTTGTTTCTGATGATCACAAGGTTGAAACTCACAAGAGGAGAAGGTCAAATTGTGGAGCCAAGTTCTCATCCGACAAGGAGGAAGCAGATTCATTCACC
>ML781752.1:959895-975017 GCA_009831015.1 Picea engelmannii | reverse complement strand
TATAGTTATCCATTGGTGGCATAATCTTGGTCATTTGGTTGATTGATTTTGGTTCAAAGTTTCTTATGCATTCTAGTTTTATTTCCTTAGTTTTTTTTAGTTTATTTACTTTTTTATTTCATGTGCTTAGATTATCTAACTCATGCACTAACCTCTGTCTTGTCTAGCATGCCCAAATAGACTTGTAAGTGCCCTTGTTTTGCTCACCCAAGCAACGAAACATACACAACACATATAATTTTTGGTTTTATTTACATTTTCCTTTTCTTTCATTTTTCTTCATATCTAAAGCTTAAGAAAACTCCGAGAAAAAGAACTTTCATATTTGTATAAAAAAAAAAGAAGTCAAAAAGAGCTTAAAATAATGGTTTTTCAAAAGCATCGATGAGATCATCAAGATCAGGGAAAAGAGAATGAGTCAACACAACCCAAATTCTCAATATTGACAAAATCCTAAAGAAAGTATTAGTGAGCCATCGATGTCGGAAGAAATTTGAGCAAGTTTAAAACTGTCATGGATTCCATCGATCATCGATGAATCCATCAATGTTGATCGAAATATCATGGATTAAGAGAGAAAAGGCAACACATCTCCATCGATGTTGATGAAACATGAGCCAAAAGGTAAATCCTAGCCATCTGATCATGAATGAAGATGAATCTTGACTATAGAAGCTTATCACTTGAATTCTGTCTGCTTCAATGACCATAAAGGTCCACGTCAAATTATGTACTTAATATTTTCTATGTCACCTATTGTTACACATTATTTTTTTCATCCTTATGATCGTTAATGATGTAAACCTATCTATTTTTTTATGAGGGATCAATGGCCTGAATTCCTAAGGAAAGAAGGAAGAAGAACTTTACCTGAGAGATAAAATCATTTTTTCCTTTGTAAAAACCCTATAAAAGAAGGTCATCGCAGGATGCACTATACATAGGGTGTGACAATTCCAGATCGTCACCCTCTTCTCTAGAATTGGACTACAACGTCTTCAGAGGTTGCACTATAGCTAGGGTGTGATGATTTTCGTATGTGGGAAAAATGAGCATCTTCTCGATGCTTCTATAAGGAGAAGTTTCTATGGTGAGGCGGCCTCCGATCGGTTTGGATATTACTTGCTTTTCTAATTTAGTGGGATCATCCTAACCTTCTCACCTTATCCTCTTCATCTTATAAAAGGAGAGGATCTCTCATGGATAAAGTTAGATTGGAAATTTGGCTTGCGATTGTTAGCTTGGTTAGAGTGGCTTTGAGATTTTGTTTGTCAAGATAGATTATGAGTGACTTTCAGATCTATAGTCACAGAATCTGTGGATCAAAAGTGTGTGGGAATCAAGGGACTATTGGAAGGGACCTTACAACATCAAGGCCTCGATTGTATTCTCCTTTTCATATTTTTAATATAGTAATATATTTATTTCCCATAAAAGTGTCTTTATTTTATTGTATGACTCCTTGATCACATACATAGGTTTTGTTGAGTATACGTTGTTTCTTTAACTTCGTTGGTTTGTGTCTTTTTACATGTTCAGCATCCCATAAGCCTTGGAATGGAGCGAGGATGACACTAGTAATGAAAAATGACATTTAAAAGTTATGTCATTTATCTCTTGTTAGTTAGTATGCTTGATGATTGAAACTTAGGGAAAGTTTTATATTCTGTCTTGTTTTGTTCTAGTTCCGGGTGGATCTAGGGAGATATGTTTATGTCTGCATTTACTGATTAATCCAATAAAAAAATTGGTGACCATATTGGTGACCTTATGTGTGGGAGCTTGCACCAGGGTGTAAGTCCATTAAGTAGGTCATCAATGTAAATTTTCCACCTGCTCTATCTCGGCCCCTTCCTACATTGTTCCCACGACGTTGGATTTCATCACCAACTAGTGTGTTCAATGTGAGAAGGTTTTGTTTGTTTTCTTGATTCCTATATTTTTAGTGTGTGTTGTTTGTTTTCCCTAGAAGACTCTAGGTTGTATCTGTTTTTAATGGTGTTAGTTCCCGGAATGACCAATGAGGGAACCCCTTTGCCAAGGTAACCTTTTGTTTTTCCTTCTTACAGAAAAATTGGTCTTCCTCGCATCGCTACTTTGAGCCTTCCAGGTCTTACAATTGGATTACCGGTATGGTTTTTTTCCACTCAAGTAATCTCAAATTCAGCTAGTGCTTCTGTTGTAAGCACTTTCCCCCAAGAAAATCAACCTCATCTTCACCAGTAAGATCTTCTTCACCTTCTCCACTTGCAAGGTCTTCTTCTGTTTCATCTTCTTCATTGAGTGAAATCTCTAAAGCTAGTAACTCAATGGATAATAAGAACAAGAAAAGGAATAATACGAAGAAGAAAAATAACCAAGGATCTAAACCTCCAACCACTACTGGACATGTTGGAAAACCACTAGTTATTGATAATCGTCTACAAGTGTTGATGATGCCAAGATCACCTAAACAACCCATAAGCCCAAGTACCCTTGTAGGATTTGTAAGGGTATACATATTCTTAAATATTTCCCTAGTCTATCCAAGGTCATAGAAGCATGGTCTACAACTCCTTTCCAGTCCACGTCATCGACCTCTGAACAACATGTTGATGACCCCCTGTCAACTAGTCAGGATATTGTTGGGAAGAAGAAAAGTAGAGTCAAGTTCTCATGCATGTTATGCAAAGGGAGTCATCTAACTCATATTTTCCCTCGTATGGACAAAGCCTCAAAATATGTGGAAGACATGATTGTTTCACAGCCTCAACTGCAAGCTACTTACCATAAGATTTCTCTCAATCCAATTGTAGTTGATGGAGTGACCAATCTGGTCCCTTCGTCTGTTAGTCTGGTTGATCATGTAGTCAATTTGGTCACGTCCTTAGTTGAACCAGTTGACAAAGTGGTCGATCCAATCCCATACTCGGTCGATCCCACTCTATCGATAGAGAGTGCAACCCAAGTGATCGATCTGTTTCCACCCGTCGGCCCCATTCTCCCCTTGGAGAGTGAAACCCAAGTGGCCAATCTGATCTCTTCGTCGGTCAATCCTACTCTCTAGCTAGAGAGTAAACCCGATACTGTCCACATTTTTCTTGTTGATACAAAATCTACCGTGTTGGGGGGCATTCCTCCTTCTTCCGTGAAACCCCCTCCAAGTAATGAGGCCATCCTTTTTAATTAGGGTGTGCTAACTGGACCTCATCTTCCCTCTAACATTGCTTTCAATATTACAATACAAGTTTGTGGTTGGGATGTTCCTCAAACGTTGATAGATGAAGGTTTGTCCGTTAGTATTTTGTCCTCTATTTCCTGGAAATATTTGGGTTATCCTCAAATTGCGTCAGTTACACAGAATCTATTATCTTTTAACATAAGAACCAGTCACCCTTTAGGGATCCTTCCTTAGTTTCCTATAACTTTGGGAAGGAAAAATATATTTATTGACGTCATGGAAGTCCAATACCCCTTGGATTTTGATTTTATCCTTGGGAGAGATTATGTCTATGCCATGAAAGTCATTGTGTTCACTCTTTTTTGTGTGATATCTTTCCCTCACAATGGAAGAATTGTGACTATTGATCAACTTTCATTTGTTGGCCCTAAATTGACCATCAACTCAATGACCTCCCTAAATGGTTCTTATATGCAGACGGTATCAATCCCACCCCAGGTCAATTATGTGGTGTTGTCTCCCATGCCTTTAGCTGCCAATAAAGATGAGCCTCTCACTATAAGCTCAATCTCTTATGACTTGGATCCGATAGTTGATATGGTCAACTCTTAGGTAGGGTTGTTAGAGATTGATCTCATTACCCCTATCGCAGCCCTCGACATGTGTTCCTTCCAGAGTGTGTTTCTTCCATCGAGTGAATATCTCTTGGAGGCCATGACCAAGTTTTGTCTTTTGACATGGTGTCCTTCTAGAGAACTGTCCTCTTGGAAGTTGGGATCAAGAAGAGAAGCTTTGAGCATGGTTTACTGATTTCAAGCTCATTAAAAAATGAAACCAACCACGAGGATAATTTTTGCATCTCTGTGGAAACCTCATTAAAAAATGAAATAGAGGTTGTGAGGATAGTTTTCACCTCTCTATAGCAACCTCATTAAAAAATGAAACAGAGCTTACAAGCATAGTTCTTGTTTCTGTGTCAAGATCATTAAAAAATGAAATAGATTTTTCCCCCTCTTCGATTGAGTTAAGTACTTCGTTATGTATAGTATTTGAAGCTTCTTTTCATCCTCCTATGTTGTTGGACAAACCGAATCTTGGGGGGAAATGATTTTAGCCTTTGGACTTCATGATGAAGTTAGAGCCACTAGCTTCTTAATATGGGGGATAAGTACCAACCATCCCTGGATTATGCGTTGGGAAGTCGCAAACATAGTTTCCTCTGGTTTGAGCTTGTGTAAAACTGAAACTAGGTCCAAGCATAGTTTTGGCTAGTTTTAAGCTTGTGTAAAAATAAAATCTATCCCAAGCATAGTTTTGTTTTGTTTTAAGATTGCATAAAAATGAAAACAATCCTAAGCTCGTTCTTTGTTCTATCTCATGCTCGTAAATACATGATAATGTAATCGAGTAAACTTTTATCACTTTTTCAGACTCAAATGTTATACGAAAAAGGAACCCCCTAGAGTCATCTTTAAGCTATTTTCAGACTCTTTAAACATGAAAATATGGCTGAGTGAACTTGTTCTTTTCAATATCGTTAAATTATTTGAATAAAATGCCTGTTGAGTGGTATATTATCACGTTTTTGGTCTCATCGGACTACTTTACGAAAACGGGACATTTTGGAGTTTTCTTTAAGTGTTTTTTAAACTCTCTAAACATGAAAAACCCCCAAATTTTCTCTCTTTGGACTCATAAAACAAACATCGAAAGGCCCATATGGGACCAAACCACTCCTTCCTAGGGTTCGTTAAATATACTTCGAAGGACTCATCTGAAGGATGAGCTTACTGTTCAAGAATATGTTATCCACCTCAAGCTTGTGTAAAAATAAAGAGGTACTTGCCAGAAATGGTGGGGGGGGGTAATTGGGAAAGAAATGTATCTAAACATGTATTCTATGGAAGAGTTTCTTTTGAACATGACACCCTTTCACTCACTTTGTGTCTAGGTTGGAAAATATGCTTATCTCTTGATCATACTCCTTTATAAATTGGTATGTGATCCCTATTGTTGAGTCAGTGTTTCCAAGACAATTGTTGTGTCCTCAATATGTTTAAAGAGAAGTTCAATCCAGAAAGCCTTCTATTGCGTCGGCCATTTATGCAGTCATTATCCTTCTATTGCATCGGCCATCCCTGAGTTAGTCTTGAGTCACTGGTTACTCTCATCTACCTCAAATCTTGTTACTTGTTTCATGTCATTGATGGGGGATACATTAAGGCCCTCCCATGATGAGTATTTTCCTGTCGACATCAACTCATTATCCAGGAATTAGGCTTAGAAAATAATTTTTACCTTGGAACTTGCATGCCTCAATCGTAGGTTTCCTCGCTTTTGACAATGGGTTTTCATTATTTACCCCTAATTGGGAGATTTTGTCGAGTGTTCGAATTATGTTCATTAATTCACATTCGTTGGATTGTACTACAGTACCTTGGGATTCATTGACATTAATGGTGATTTCCCTCACACTTGTTAATGGTATTCATTAATAACTGGTAATCAAGTGGTTTCTACCATGTTCGACTTCAACACATGTATTCACATGGTTAGATTCATACGATAGAGTGGTGGAGATGAAGACCCTGAATATTTTCTGACAGATACAGGTTCCATTGGAGTATATTCATATTGTACTGTTGCATAGATCCACAAAGTATGTCTCATGGCTATGTACAAATTTTAGTTTTAACATATAGATCCACAGTGTATTTTTGGGTGGTTGTGTTCAAATTTGAGTCATAATGGCATGGATCCACAGTGTATGTTTGGTGGCCATGACCTGTATTACTTGACATGGATCTTTTCATGTCAACATTTATGATTTGATTTATTTTTATTCTGAGTATGGGAATGCCTACCTCAGTGATGACAAATTATTGTACTGTATTTCCTTGTTTGTTGGCAGCTTTCTGACCGACATGTTCCTTGTTCCCTACACACACTCGACAAAGTATTTCAGATATCACTCTGTTATAACTTCATACTTTGGGGGGCTCTATGTTACACATTATTTTCATCATCCTTATGACCGTTAATGATGTAAACCTATATGTTGTCTTCAGAGGGATCAGTGGCCTGAATTCTTGAGGAAAGAAGGAAGAAGAACTTTACCTGAGAGATGAAATCATTTTTCCTTTGTAAAAACCCTATTAAGGAAGTTCATTTCAGGTTTCACTATGCATAGGGTACGACGATGCCTGATCATCACCCTCTACTCTAGAGTTGGACCGCGACATCTCTGCAGACTGCAGTATAGCTAGGGTGCGATGATTTTTGTACGTGGGAAAAACGAGCATCTTCTCGATGCTTCTAGAAGGAGAAGTTTCTATGGTGAGGTGGCCTCCAATTGGTTTGGATCTTACTCTCTTTTCTGATTTAGTGGGATCATCCAAACCTCCTCACCTTATCCTCTTCAGGTTATAAAAAGAGAGGAGCTCTCATGGAGAAAGTTAGAATGGAAATTTGGCTTAAGATTGTTAGCTTGGTTAGAGTGGATTAGAGATTTTGTTTGTCAAGATAGATTGTGAGTGACTTTCAGATCTATAGTCATAGAATTCATGGATCAAAAATGTGTGGGAATCAAGGGAATGTTGGAAGGGACCTTACAACATTAAGGCCGTGATTGTATTCTCCTTATTATATTTTTAATACAGTAATATATTTCTTTCCCATAAAATTGTCTTTATTTTATTGTATGACTCCTTGATCACATACATAGGTTTTGTTGAGTATACATTGTTTCTTTCACTTCATTGGCTTGTGTCTTTTTACATGTTCAACATCCCATAAGCCTTGGAATGGAGCAAGGAAGACACTAGCAAGGACAAATGACATTTAAAAGGTATGTCATTTATCTCTTGTTAGTTAGTATGATTGATGATTGAAACTTAGGGAAAGTTTTATATTATGTATTGTTTTGTTCTAGTTCCAGGTGGATCTAGGGAGATTTGTTTATGTCTTCATTTGCCGATTAATCCAATAACACCTACCATGTCAGTCGATCAAATCAGCTACTACATCACCTGACACGACATCATTATACGGACATCTCCATCAATCATCGACAATCGAGGTTTTCAATTGTGGTTTTTAAGTTGAGGAACTTAGTTTTTCTTCGATTGTTGATGAATTCATTGGGTTTCAATAGGGTTCATTAAGGTATTAAAATTTCATATTCAACACTTTTCACTAATCACCAATAGACCATCGATGCCACCCAACATTATATGGGCTTAATGCTTAATAGGTCATGTTTTATTGTCGATGCTAATGAACCCTTTTTTACGAAGAATGAACCCTAGTCATTTGATTACGGGAAAGGATGGATCTTGGCCATAAAAATAATCATCCTAAACTATATCCATTTTTTAGGGTCATACGAGATCCACATCACTTGCCATGTTGGCCTACCACATTTCTAATCGTACACTGCCACATCACTGACTGTGTTTCTTTTATGACACATCAACATTCCATGTCATTACTTTGCGTAATCATATATCGTAAATTTTATTAATTTTTAGGTGTGGTCTAACTATCATTGATGTTTATGATCGGGTCAGGAATTCTCATTGAATGTTTGTAATTCATGAAACCTAAATTTCTTGTTGATTTCGATGACTGTAAAGAATGCCAAAACATCTTCCAAAATCCTTTGATAAGCCTATATGTGCATTAAATCAACCATTAACAATTGGATGGGAATATGGGGGAGGCTTTTAATCTTTCTATATATGCAATATCACATTCCCCATAATCAAAATTTAATCATTTTAAATTATTTTTTTCCCTAACAAAAACCATTCTAGCCATAGAATGAAATACCATTGTTTTTTGTCAAGGATAGAATGCTTCATTCTCTCTACAACTTAGAGGGATTTCATTGACAAGTAACATTGTTATAAATTCATCCTTATTCCAACTAATATATAATGATATCATTACTGGTTATTTTTGAATAATTTGGTAAACATGTATACACTCTACAATTTTTCCATTCTTCACTAGACGAGCCAATTTTGGTAATGCGTGACAACTCAAATTTCAGTATTTTTGTATTCGAGGTAAGATTCCTCCCAGGAAGGCATAAGTTCAAATATCACCCTAAAATACAAGGACCGAGTAAGGGGAAATAAAGGACGGTTCTATCTTTGTTCCATTGTAATCAAAAGAGCCTTCCACTTCAAAAGGGTTGGAACTGCTCATCAGGATTCCTTTGAAGAAGTTTTTCACACAAGTGCAACTATACTGGGATATAGAACCTTTTTCTTTACTAGTCCAAATGGCCTTTCAATAATGTAAGGGATAATTTCTAATGGAATATCCCAATTAGAACTACTCTAATTTGGGATAACATTTTCGAGTAACATGTGGGCCTGGTTGCCACTAAGGATTAGAAGAATAAAGGGGAATGAAAAAAAATTGCCCCCCAAGGAATTCTAACTAATCTATGTATAATATAATTTAAATAAAATGCTATTACTTCTAACCCATCCTTTACATGATCAACTCTAATAGGTAGACACAACATAAATTTGTATTACTAATTATATAAATAGTTCACATCAACCAACAATATATTTGTTGGAATACTGTGAGGGGGGGCTGAATCAATGTGAGAAATTTTATTAACACTTTTAACCACAAAATGTAATCATTAACATCATCAACATTATATCATTAATATATCATGAGAAATAAAAATCAATAGAGCATAATATACATCCACATAAACACAGTACACCATAATTTATGTGGAAACCCAAATGGGAGAAAACCACAGGATGATTTTCTTATATATCAAAATAATACATTTATTGGAAGCACCAAATTCCCAATTCTGCAGCTACACCTGGAAGGAGGCTACGACCCCCTATTTACAAGCTCCAACCTGAAGGAAGCTACAACTCCATATATTCTCTGGCTCCAACCAGAAGGAGGATAAAGCCCCCCTAATTCTCAAGCTCCAACCTGAAGGAAGCTCCAACTCCCTGAGTTCTCTGGAACCAATTAGAAGGAGGATAGGACCCCCTTTCCTTTCCCCATCCTTCCACCTTGAAATATGTGTGTAGACTCATTGTCACTACCACTGATATTGTGACCACCAATGTCACCAATACATGAACCTATCACTGGCATTGTCACATCAACCTGTGACTACCATTTTCACATCAACCTATGACTACCACTGTCATATCAACCAACCTGTCACTATCACTATTATATCAACCAACCTCTCACTGTCACGATCACATCAACCTATGACTACCACTGTCACATAAACCAACCTATCACTATCATTGTCATATTAATCAACCTTAATTACATGGATACGAAAACCATCACCATACCATGTATGTCAACATGTACCATACCATGCATCAACCATGTACTATAACTTTTACCATACCATATTCCAAGTATCCAAGATGTTCCAATGTCTAAACAATGTGACTCAAGTATGTGATAACATCACCATGACATATACCAAACCATATACCAATATATCCAATATATACTTCTAATAATGTATCCTATCATCACAAAGGTGTACCATATCATGTACCATCATCATCAAGACATGCCTCAAGGAACCAAAGCATGTGCCTCATGCATATGTCTCCATACATCAATTATATACCTCAACCATACACCTACAAAAAAATCACATAAATATACATATACCTCTGTAGCTAACCTAATACATAGTAGTGTTGACCTGTAAGATTTCCTATTACCTTAGTGTACTAGTACAAGCATTTTCCCAAATGTTTCTTGTCCTCCTGGGACTAATACATGATGTCAGGCAAGGCCTTACGTGATAGGAATTTTACAACCCATGATGATTCCTCACATGACACTAGTATTCTGCTCCGTGGGGGTCAACCAAACTAGGGTTTCCTCAGAAATATTTTCTCTCCTCTGCAACCCCGATTCTCCCACAGTTCTAAGTTATTGCTACCTCAGATTTCTCCATCACAAAACTTGAAAATAGATCACTAGTTCACTAGAATATATTCAATATAATAAGTGAGTGAATGTACTTTTGAATGACTCCTTGAGGTGTATTTATACTTTTTTTGGGTAACTTAGTTCCCTAATATTAGCGGCTTCTTGAATTTCTCGTTACAACCACTTTAACCTTTCATTAAAGACTTGTAACCAACTAGGCTTATTGACCATTCCTCGGGGATTCTAACTTCACAAGGCCATAACTCTTCAACCGTGAGGAACTACATGGCATACCACCTATCACCAGAAACGACATGATGAGGACTAGCCATCTATGAGTGAGTTACCTGCATTTACACCGTCCTTCACAACCTTTTTCCTAGATCATCTGTGTGTTCCATAACCATACCTTTGGGGTTACTAGACTTATTAAAGGGTTGAAATCAATGGAAACTAATATTTCAACAATATCCCCCTTTGGAATTGATGGAAACATTAATGACATGGTAACACTCATGCTCTTTCTCATGCTCCTCATGTGATCATTTCTCCCCCTGTTTCCATGTATCTGTTCTTTCTCTCCATTTCCATCATGTGTTCTTTCTCTCCCCCTTTTACATAAATGGAAAAGGGTAATTCTCCTTGGGGATACTCCCCCTATATACAAGCCTCTTATTTCTCTTCATGGTTCTTTCTCATGTAAAACTATGATGTATATGAAAATATTTCAAAATATTATGTACTTCTCTCCCCCTATCTTACTGTGTCCAATGTCGTGTGGATCATTGTGGGGTAGAAACCACTCCAAATTTATGTTAAAGATACTAAAATGTCTCCCTCAAAATAGGTTTGGTGAATATATATGCAATCTGCTCTTTTGTCCCAATATACTCTAGCTTGATGTTCTTCTTTGTAGCCTATTCCCATAGAAAGTGATACTTGCTCGAAATGTGTTTATTCTTGGAATGCATCACTGGATTCTTGGAGATACTGATAGCACTAGTGTTTTCACAGAGTGTTGAAATGGGCTCAGCATACTTCACTTTTATATCCTATAAGGTATGCTTCATCTATAGAACATGAGTGCAACATGTTTCCACTGCAATATGTTATGTGTTTGTTGTGGATAAATATATTGATTACTATTTATTGTTTAGCCATGATTGCTTCCATATTGGAAACTGGGGAAAAGGTCTCTTCAAAATCTATTCCTTCAATCTGAGTGTATTCTTTGCAAACTAACTTTACTTTGTTTCTGGTTACATGTCCTTCATCATTCAGTTTGTTTTGGAAACCCCACTTTGTATTAGTCATGTTCTTGTTCTTCGGTCTTGGAACCAGTTCCCATGTGTCATTCTTCTCTATATGATCCAATTCCTCATCCATTTCCTTGATCCAGTGTTCATCTTTTCTAGCCTCTTCAAAACTTCTTGGTTCAACTGTATATAACAATGTTAGGTGTGGTTTTTCTGGTGAAAGTATTCTTCTTCGGGTTTCAACTATTGCATCTTTATTCCAAATAATATATTCTAGTGGATTATTTTTCTGTACTCATTAGCTAGGTGTCTTAGGAGGTATATTTTGTTCATCTTCCTCATGTTTTGCTTCTATATGCTCTTCTTCTTCTGCTTATTCTTCTTCTTCTTCTTCTTCTTCTTCTTCTTCTTCTTCTTCTTATTTTATGTATTCCACATTATCCTCCTCTTCTGAATATTTGCTTCCTTCTTTTCCTTTATGTACATCTATCTCATCAATCATTACATTGACTCTTTTCACATTTTTGTTGAGTCTTGGACTGAAGCATTTATATGATTTTTTTTTCTTGAATACCCAACTAGTATTTCCTTATCAACTCGGGAGTCAAATTTTCCAAGCCTTCCATCTTCTCTTTTGATATAGCATTTCCTTCCAAATATTTTGAAATGCTTCACATTTGTCGGTCTTCCTTTCCATAACTCGTAGAGAGTCTTAGCATTGTTACTAATGAGCATTCATCTATTTAGGATGTGAAATTTTGCATGTATTTCTTGTGCCCAAAATATGTCACTCAAATTGGAATATTTCAACATGGTTTTTTCCATTTCCTGCACTGTTCTGTTATTCCTTTTGACAACTCCATTTTTCTAAGGTTTTATAGCTACCGAGAACTATCTCTTTATTCCATGTCTGCCACAGAAATCCATGAATTCCTTTGATGAAAATTCACCTCCATTATCTGATCTCAAACATTTTGTTTTCAAATCCATCTCAGTATCAACCATCTCTTTGTATATCTTGAAGTGTTCGAATTCCTATGACTTCTTGCTGAGAAAGAAAACTATAGTCATTCTTGTATAATCGTCAACTAGTGGAATAAAGTATTGTTCTCCATTCAATCCCTTCATTATTGTAGGTCCACATAGGTAAGTGTGTACAATGTCCAATGGTTTTTTTATGGAATACTCTTTTTATTTGAACTTGGTCCTAGTTTTTTTTTCCTTGTAGACAATGCTCACATAGAGTATTTGTTGGATTTGAAATCTCGGACATTTATTTCACTGCTTCCTTTCTGTTGATTTTGACAAGGTTATCAAAGTTCATGTGACCCATTCTTTTGTTCCAAATCCAAATTTCATTTTTCTTTCCTAAGAAACATATTTCCTTTCCAATTTCATTCAGGACATATATGTTGTTTGGAGTTCTTATAGCTATAGCCACCAATTTTCCTTATCCTCATTTCCTTATCTCACATTTTTCTTAGTCAAACACAAAATTGTGTCCTTGATCACACATTTGAATTACACTTAGTAGATTTTGATTCATATCTTCAATCAGTAGAACATTGTCTACCTCGACATCTTTTCTTCCAAGATTGACTATTCCTCTTCCTATAATTTTGGTTGAGTTATCATTTCCAAATGAAAATGATCCATCTCGTTCCTTATTCATTGTCAAAAACCTATTTTTTTCACCTTTCATATGTTTTGAACAACCGTTGTCAACATACCAACCACGTTTCTTGTGTTGATCTTGTAAAGAAAGTGAGCACTCTTCAATGTTGAATTGATCTTGACTCCTTATCCATATCATTTGTAGATCATGTTTTATATTCTTCTTTGGTTCCCTTGGAGGAATATCCAGTCTACAATCTTTGCCCATGTGTCAAAAATATTGCACTTGTACCACTCTACTTCATTAATTAGTGAACCAAACATTTATTTATTTATGTTTTTTGTTTCATGTGACTTTCTAGGATAACTATTGTTTGAATAACCTTCATAGTTGTGTTGGATTACTAAGAGGGGGGGTGAATCAGTAATAGAGAAATTTAATCCTTTTTCACCATAAAATGAAAGTGTTATATCAATGTAGCATTATCAACCAATAGTTGTAGAGTAAATAAACAATGAACAAATAAGAAATCACACACATACACAGTACACCAGTGTTTTACATGGAAACCCAAAGAGGGAGAAAACCATAGAATGATTTTTCTTATATGTATTTAAGAATTAAATTCATTGGAAGTACCAACTTCCTTTGTTTTCCAGCTGCAATTGGAAGGAGGCTCCAACCCCCTATTTTCTCAAGCCACAACCAGAGGGAAACTCCAATTCCACAATTCTCTAGATACAAACAGAAGGAGGCTACAACCCCTTATGTTCTCTGGCTACAACCAGAAGGTGGCTACAACCACATGTCCTTGCCCCATCCAACCACCCTGACGTATAAGTAGAATGACGGAACCATTGTCACACTATCACTTTGAGATATACTGTTGTAAACTTGTACCAGTCAACCTGCTGTAAACTTGTACCAATCAACCTGTACCTCAAATTGTACCATGAACAAGTGCATCAACCATGCACCAAACCTGTACAAATAACTTTTCCAAACAACCTGTCTCATCAATATTATCAACTAAATCATATCTACTCACCAAGATCAATCACCAAGAAAACTCTCAAAGATGTGCATCAACCAAGCATAACACAAAAACTCATAATCATCACCAATATCAATATGTGATTCTAATAATATACCAATACAAGTATGTTACATCATCCATAAACCATGTGTCAAAAATACTACTAACAAGTTCCTCCAACCATGTACCAAGTATGCACCAATAATGCATCAACTACTCATCAATTATGACTCATCAATATGTACAAACATCATCAACTATACACCTCATGTATGTGCCAACTCATCAACTACTTGAATCAACCATGTACCCAACATCTACCTCAACCAAAATCCCTCATCAATTTCATCATCCAAATATGATTTGTAACTTTGTAATAGAATTGGTGTATATGATCACATACCTGCAAACCTTCCTTAACTTTAACAACAAGAAACTAGCATTTTCATCAAACTTTACTTTAGTCTCACATGACTAGTTTTGGATTAGTCAACAACCCTAACTTGAAATAATCATAACTATGTACATGTAATGAATAAAGATCTGAAAATCGTACACAATGTTATTCAGTGGGTTTTATGAAATTCCTCCAGGTGTCACTACTTGGAACCTCTCAGAAAAGGAGTTATAGAAAAAATGGCATACCTTGTTGAATTTTGGCTTATTCTATAGAGCAAACTTGTAGAGCGTGCCTCGCACAGAATATTTGTTGTATAGATCTGAAAATTGTACACGGAATACTGCAGACAATACTCTAACCAACAAATTTTTTCTTACTGAATTTGGATCTGTTATGAATAATTTATGACCATTTTATCCAAAACACATGTTTTAGACTAGTTTCAAGACTATTCACAAACCTATTTTCCACTGACTGCAAATCCAAAAATACAACGACCCACAAGATGAAATTTGTGCCACAACTACTTGGATATGGTTCCTCAATGGCCTCCCAATTTCACGGTCTGAATCATTATAGAAAAAAAATATTGTGAAAATGGTGAGATGACCTGTAAATAACATACCTTAGAAAGCATCATCAAAATAATTTATCCTCCCTTGAATTTCGGCCTTCTTTACTTCACCTTCCCTATGAAA
>ML781752.1:933981-951290 GCA_009831015.1 Picea engelmannii | reverse complement strand
GAGCAATTCAAAGAAAGAATAGGGGACTTCGACATTGACTGTATTCTTGATGAAGAAACACAAGTGAACATTGTGCCAGAAAGAACTTGGGAAGCTATAGGGAAGTATTCCATGATTCCTTCATTGGGAGGAATAGGACTATTTAGAGGAAGACTGATGGTGTTATGTGGAAAACTTGCTCAGATACCTATGACAGTCAATGGAAATTCGACAAAAGAAGATTTTGAGATTATTAAATTCATTGAGGACAACGCCCCGTTTACTATTCTACTCGAAAACCCTTGGATTGAAAGAGATCAAACCAGAAAGAAGGAAGAAGAAGAGGTTTTAGAACAGAAGAGACAAGAGTTAAAATATTTCATGACTAAAAGGATTGCACAGTTGATAGAAGAACAGGAGAACCGCTCGAAGCCATCTGACACTAGAAGCCCAGATGTCAAGGCCAAAGCTACACAAAAGGCTAAAATTTCTACCCCAGACAAAGAAGAAGTGATATACCTAAGCCCTAGGAGAGAATCTCACCAGCACGAAGTGATTATGTCCGAGGAAAATAAGAATCAAAATGGGAAGAGAATCACTGAGACGAAGCTCATTGGAAAGAAGGCTAGAAAGCTAAGTAAGAAGAAGGCTAAGATTAAAAAATTACAGAAGATCCTAAAGGGTACCTCATAGCAAGACACTTTGCAGAATTGGAGCTTTGTCAGAATATCAGAACAACGACGTATGCCACTTTGCCGAGGAGAAGTAATATAGCCATTGGAAGCCAATATAACCATCCAACTACCGCTCCAAATGAGTTGGAAATCATTTATGTCTCACCACTAGACCGTTCAACTGCACCATAATGGACATAACATAAGTTAATGTAGCCTCATACCCATTTCAAGCAGACCGTTTCTAAGTTTCCCTACTTAGTCCATCGCACCACGCATCGAGAATACTTTTTGCTAAGTGAGAATTTGAGCCTGAAACCTGAGATTACTTCACCCTATGATCATTTCCTTGTTCCCATATCGTTCACTATAGTCTCTGAATTCATTTCACACCCGAGCTAGTTGACCCAATATTGTATTGCGGACGAGCTCAACGCTGCTGAGAAAGTAGTTGAAGAAGTTTTGATTGACTTAATGACTGAGAGAGTCATGTCGAAGTGAGTATTATCTATAGGAGTCCAAGCATCATCAACAAGAGGAATCTAGGCCTCCCCTTCCACTTCTCACGTCAGTCCATCCTGGCCGACCGATGAGAAACGAACCAAGCACAGGGATGACATCGCAAATGCCAATCTTATCCCACGCATTCTACCTACTTACTTACCACCTCTAAGCGGTGAAATAAACCGTGACAGTGTACCTCGAGACTTCGAGTACACTTTTATCACCACGTACCTTCTGAAAGGGGTGCACGCAATTCGTGCTGACTAGGATAAGCTCGCAACACTGAAATTTAGTGATTTTAACCTTGGAGATCGTAAAGTTTACAACATGTTAGCCCTGCATAAGTACTTAACCAGGACCAAAGCAAAGAATTCTAAGATTGTCCCACATTCATGGACCCAGAACCTCGTGCAGCCCACACTGCTTAATGTAATGAAGATCCCGCACTTTGACAGACACCAGGAAGTCAATGCATGCGTCAAGTTGTTGTTTTCTTGCTACCACGGAGGATACTTATGGTTGGACCACCACATCACTATGGATCCGACCTTGATCAATCGGATCATAGGACTTAGTATGCAAGGCCCTGACCCACATGAGTTTTACCCTAGAAATACCTCATACCAAGCACTAAAACAGAGGATAAAAGAAACTTATGGTGATTTCGAGAAAGGCACATGAGGCTACAAGGTAGCCTCTATGAAAAGTGGTGCAGTGTGCCTTTCCTGTCAATTGATCGTGGGAAAGCTAGTTCACAAGAACAGACCAACACAAGTGACTGGATTCGTATTTGACCTCACAGGGAAGTGCGCCAAGGGACTACAGATGAATTGGGCGAAGTACCTTGTAAACCATCTAGAGATTGATTGCAGAGAATCACAAGACCAAGGGTATGAGTTCCAATTTAGTTAGTTGCTCATAATAATCCCTTTCATCGCCTGGGAGCTACCAGAAGGTGCCACGTTTTTGGAGATCGAACCCTTTGAACCACTGGCTACGAATTTCTGTACATTGTGGTACTCCAGCGACATGAACAAGCAGTGGCAGTCCAATGTCGTCTTCCATGCCTATTACAACCAATTGCAGAATGCAATCCAGTCTACACCACGCCTCACCCCAAACACACTTCATAGGTTTAGACCTTTGATAAAATTCAGCGTGGACCACTACTTCACCTATATCACAGTGCATGTTGATGAGCACAAACAACATCTCGAGTCATACTACAAGTTGACAGAAGAAGACTTGGAGCAGACTACCAAGGAATGGTCAGCAGACCTCCTTGTTGCAGCGGAACCTGCAGAAATGTTCGACATGGATAGCCCTGAAGCTATGTCAGATACACCTAGACCAAGCAAGACTAAGAAGGATTATGAAGTTCAATATTTCCATAGCATATCCACGAAGACTACTTCAATCTCACCTGCGCAGGGAGGTGATGGTGAAGAACTAGGTGGCACAGAAGTTGAGAAAAACAAAGGTGAGGTTACTCTACCTAGAGAGGAGGAGGATCCCTCCAAGAAAAGGAATATTACCCCACCAAAGCCCTCATCCTGAAAGAAAACTAAGGCCACCCAGACTATGTTTAATACTATAGTCACACCGGATGACTTCAACTTCTTAATCGCTGCAATGAACGATGCTTCACTAAAGATCACAGAAAAGAAAAAAGTGAAGCAGGAGGAGGTATTCAACATAATCAAGGGTGAAATTCAAGAAGTGTAGCAGGAACTTCAGTCCAGTCGAGCAGTTTCTATTTCACCCTTGACAATTGGAATAGTAGGAACAAGCGATGAGCCCACCCAATTACACCAGATCGTCGATAAAGTCGAAGCTTGCCTTCGAAGAACTCAAGAAGACATAGCACAAGCCATCCAGGCTTTGACACAAGTACAGAGTGCACTTCTAGAACAACAGAGTAAGGTAGAATGGGAAAATATTTCCCACAAGCGAAGTGGGCTGAGGAAAAAGAACAGTTACAACAGAGCAAGGACCAGTTGCTAGTAGAGCAACTTGAAGTACAGGAAAGGGTTCAAAAAGCACTTTGCCATGTGATGGTCATAGAAGTGAAGATTGAAGAACGTGTCCCACAATAGGTGGCACAACTTGAAGAAGTAATCCAACAACTTTAGCAGTGCATCGTAGATATGGAACTTTGTACCATGCTCGAGACTCCTCAAGAAATAAGATACCTAAGGGAGGAAACTACCCGTAGCGCAGTTGGTTGATTAAAAACCTTTGCCTTGGAATTCAAGTAGCTGAGCACTAGAAGTGCCCAGACTTATGAGAACCTCACAGAGAATCCATATTTCTAGGCATTGGAGGCACAACTCCAAGAATTAGAGCAGCACACAGATACGCTACAGGCATAGCTGAAGGCCTTGACCCCAGATGAAAGAATGAAGAGATTTCCAGAACAATGCACTGCCCAACAATAGGTACAGACACTGTAAATCAAAGTGATGGAAGTCTCCCAACAAATTCAACCAATCCAAGAAAAGGCATGCCAACTGTTCACTGAAGTTGAAATCCAGGGAGTCGAGCTTGAACAGGTTTTCATCACCACAGAACAATGCCTAGAAGGGACAGTAAACCATACCTTGATCCAAGATTTCACTAAGCAAGAGATTGTCTCATTGCAGCAGGTCAAAGTAGCTTGATCCAAGATCGAGGAATTTGAGGCGGAATTGATTAGACCAGAGTGACTCAAGACGAGTCACAGGTGAGTGTTAGGGGCATGTTGGCCCTTGAACAAGTTTTGAGGAACACTTGGTCATATTTGACCATTTTTGGACTTCGACATCCTATCAAATATGGAGTGCTAGGTGAAGCAAAGATCACGGGATCTCGGTCCAATTTTGGGCCCTTTTAGGATTTTGGGTTAATGTAATGGGAAAGGGATATTGTCCCATGGATTTACCCATGATTAGGCCCACTTTTGTAATGTATAAATAGAAGGATAGGCAATGTAAGAAGGAGTAGATATGATTTCTTAGTGAAATTGTTAGTGCATCTATGTGATTTTGAATAAGTGCTCTGTGCGAATTGTGTAAGGCTTGCAAGGCTAAGTGCAAGTTACTGTGAGGTTGCTATAGAAAGCTAAGTGTTGTAACGCAAGGAAGAAGGATCTAGTGAGCTGCGCATATCTTTTGTCCTATGTGAAGAAGGGTTTTGGAGGCTTTGTGATTGTAACAGATTGAAGACAATAATAAAGAAGAAGATCTTGTGGACGTATCCCCAGGGTGGGGGTGAACCACGTAAATCTGCGTGTTATGCTCTGTGCTTTGATTCAATGTGTTTTTTCTTATGCTATGTTCTTTGATATATCCACATATGCTCTGTGCTTCTTAGATATATATGATTGTTAGATATGATGTGTATGAGGATGCTTAGTGCTGATCTACTGAATTTGATCAGGGTTACTATGGTTAAGTACTGAAATACTGTAGATCTAAGTGTACACCGCGATTCTTTGTGTTATCTGCGAAGTAGAATAAGGGTTGAATATTGATGAATGATCGATGCTAAGTGCTCTGTAAATGATATAATCACATATTTGTGTCCTATATAAGGTCGCAGACACCTGAGTCTTGCAACCACCCTTGCCTCTACCTCGGGTGAGACTTCATCTGCTTCGCAGGTGTTGCCAAAAGGTCCAGTAGTTAGGTATTTGTTGGTGCACTCTTGAGCATTGAACCCTGGGTATTCCATTGTGCCAATACACTCTGAGGCCTATTTTCAGCCACTTAGTTCCTCTAACACATGCATCAGTTCTTTCGTCGAGACAGTAGTAGTTTTATTTGAGTAAGTCTAGCATTTTCCTAGATTAGATGCACAAGTGGTATTTTGTGTGTGATAAGAACCACACTTGTTGATTAAGTCTAGTGTCTTAGTTAAGTTATTTATTTTATTTATGAATAGTTCCCTAAATTTAGGACTCATTCCCCTAAGGATGAGAGCCTCTGCAACTCTTTTAAATAGTTAGTTTTTGGATATTGTAGAGGTCAGATTTTTTGAGGAAAGAACAACAATACAATAGATTGGTTGGACCCGTTTTATGCATGGATTAAATCTCTCTACCTGGTGAACATATTCTTGATGGCAGTGTTTCGTTCAACCCTTCATGTGTTTTCATTATTATCTTGAATACATTTTTTTATTTGTGCAACGTACATTCATTTCCTTTCAGCTATTGTACTACTTATTTTTATTGATATGCAACCTATCAAACAACTAATTCTTTGGTGAAGATTTTTTTTCTGCAACCTATGGGAGTTATTGTGTTTTGATACATGTTTGATGTCTTGAAATGATATTTTAAGTATTGAACTTCTTGCAACAGATTATTCATTGAGTAGTTTGTTGTTTCCCTATGTTTTATATTATTTCATTGGTCTGTCATTAGTGTGCCATCAATCAAGGAGGGCCCCCATTCATATCCTTATGCCAACCCAACCTTTCCTTTGTCTTGATAGAATAACTATATGACCAACCAACAAAAGAGTTAAAAGAAGCAATCATTCTAAACTGATAGGTGGCCTAACTTTTCCCTTTAGCATTCAGGTGCAAACCTTAGGATGAACATCCTCTGGCACCGTTGCCAGGGAACAAAGTAATGAAATATATTTCCCTAGTAAAATGAAAAATTGATCATCTTTGACCTATGATGGTGAACAAATATCAGACACCAACAGACTGCCATCTTTCACCTGGCAACTTCACTGAGTAAAATCTAAAGAATCAATATCGACACCCAGAAAGGGATTCAACAGATCCAAATCTAAAAATAGCAAAGCCAAGAAGGCTAATTCTAACCCTGAGAATAACACAATAGGCTCTGAACTAGAAAGGAAACTAAGGAAATCCACTGTAGCTCAAAGATACACTTCCCCCCTCAAGGGAAAAGATGCACACCAAGAGAATACTTCAAACCATCACCACGAGAATCTTGAATTTGTTATCCCTGAGAATCATGATTCCAAAGGGGTTCACACATATCCTACTCATGATTCCACTTCAGCATCCAGTCCTGCATCCACTCCTGTATCTCCCATAAATTTGCAGATTACTATTGTGTAATCCATGGTCGTTAATAGGATGAATGTCATAATTGTTTCCAGGTATGCACCCTTAGTGCTACCTATAGTTTTACATGCACTCCCAACCATACCTTACATGAAATATCTTCCAAGATATAATGGGGAGGGTGAAATAACTGTTGAAGAAAATCTAGTAGCCTTTTATAGTTTTGCAAACAACCTTAACATTGATCATTCAGATGTGTGGATGAGTTTGTTTGTATAGAGTCTGGATGGGGAGGTCAGAAAATGGTTCAGAAGTCTTCATCCATCCTCCATTGCAGATATTGAGGCGTTAGATGAAGATTTTATAAATCAATGGGGAGATAGGAGAGATTATCTCTATTACATCACTGAATTTGGGGCTCTAAAGAGAAAAAATGGTGAATTTATTTCAAAATTCACCAAGAGATTCAATAAAATGTATGGTAGATTCCTGGATGAAATCAAACCAACTGAAGCCTCCACCAAGATAACTTATGATAATTAATTTGATGTAGAATTCTCCCTCCTCCTGAGAGATATAATATCAACCATGTTGTTATCCATGCAGGAAGCAGCCATTGAAGTTGAATCTAATATTTTGGCATCAGATAGATTAAAGACTAGATCTGAAAAAGAGAAGAAAAAATAGAGAGATGAAGCCCCCACCTCCTCTAACCCAGCTACATCTGATCCCAAACTTGAATATATGACTAAGACCTTAAAGGATCTGACTTTTGAGATATCTAATCTAAAATGGGAATCCAAACAGCCAAACAAAACCTTTCAAGGGGCTGGTAATAGAAATCAAAAGCAATTTAGAAGGCCTATTGATGCTCCTCAAGTGATGCAGAGAGAAAGGAGAAATGTTGATGAACAAAGGGTAGTTCCCCCTTTCCAAAATAATCAAATTGAGGAAACAAATGCAGACAATGATGTTGTGAATGATATTGTTGTGCTTTTCAATGAGACAGATTATTATACCAGTCACTTAACACAACAAGAATATGAGGTAGCATAATTGTCAAATCAATTTGATGATCAGATAGGGAAAGAGGGAGTTATTCAAGGTCAACCCAAGAAGAAATACGATTTAGGACGAGAAATGGAGCTTCCAAGGCCACCACCTCTAATCAAGGAAAACAAGAAGAAGCCCCTCCCAAGACAAACCCAAATAAAGGTATGCCATCTAAAATTTCGTCATGTCCACTATCAAAACCTATTGCCCCTGAAACAAAGGAAGATGATAAGCCACCAACCCCTTTCATATTGGAACATGAGCTAAGGAAAATCAAGATTCATGTCCCTTTGACGAAATTGTTAAAAAATGAACCTTTCAAGAAATCCATTATGAAAGTTCTACAACCTACTCCTTCTAGTGTATCTTCTGATTTCATTAGTCTACAAGATGAAAACCCAGCCATTAATATGGTCCACACATTGAGTATGGATCTAATTCTTCTCCTCCTTTATATATATCTATGAATGTCCATGATATGATCCTGCACAACTGCCTTATGGAATCAGGAGCCTCTCACAGTGGCATGCCCAAAGTTGTTATGGAAGAACTAGGTCTAGATATTACCAAGCCTTACCAAGACCTGTACTAGTTTGATTCCAAGAAAATAAAATTCATGGGGTTGATAAAGGATATGGTGGTTTCTCTAGCACAATTACCCATGAAGAGTGTAGTGATGGAAATTATGGTGGCTGACATCCCACCAAAGTTTGGCATGTTATTATCCAAAAGTTGGGCTAAGAAGGTTGCAAATGGACCTCATATATGCCACCATTCCTGTGTTTGGTGGTGAGCACAAGAGGCTATACAAAGAGGTAAGGTTATCCTACATAGTCAGTGATCATCAAAACCCAAGAAATCACCCCATTTATGTTGATGAAGATGGGATTGGTTCATCTATTTTTCATTTAGATGATGATGAACCTGAAATATCAATCATCCAACGCAGAGATTATCCAATGAATGGTCAACAAAACAAGGTGTGGAAGATGTATTTCTATGGATCTTCATCAAAATATGGATCTGGTGCAAGTATTCTCCTCATTTCCCCTTCAGAAGAAGTTATAACCCTCTCTTATAAGATAGAGTTTGAGAATACTAACAATATAGCTGAATATGAAGATTTGGTATTGGGAATGAGGGTTTCCAAAGACATGGCCATTGATTGTTTAGCAGTGTTTGGTGATTCTGATTTGGTCATCAATCAAGTGAGGAATATCTGTCAATCTAAGAAACAAAAGCTCAAGAAGTACAGGAATGAGGTATGGGACCTGATCGATAATTTATTTCTAGCATTTAACCTCTCTTTCATTCCCAGAGAACAAAATCAGAAAGCTTATTCTTTGGCCTTAGCTGCTAGCATGTTTAGGCCTCCCATTGGCCCAAATATTAAATATCGGGTGGAAATCATACATAGAACAACCATACCAGGCAACATAAAGCATTGACAAGTCTTTAGTGATGACTTAGAGTTGCAGAGATTTCTTCACGCCATTGATGAATTCTCCAATATCTCAATTGATCAAAAAAGTCAAGAATATGAAAATGAGAAATTAGAAGATCAACAATCTTCTCATCTGCTGAAGACAGTGGTTGGTCATGATATTTTGGAGATGAAAACCAATCACATTCCAAGAGGAATAGTACCATTGGAAATATTGTTCGACAACAATGATGTTTACAAAGGAACTTCCATGAAGAATCAAGAAGAGGAGGTGATCAAGTGCAATATTGGGACCACTGAGAATCCCAAGATCATCAATTTGTCCAAAGAATTGGATGCAGAACAAAAATACAAGTATGTCAGTCTCATTAAAAATTTTGTTGATACTTTTGCATGGTCCTATGAAGATTTGAAGACATTTGATACTGACATCATCCAACACAAGATCCCTCTAAAAAATGGCTCCAAGCCATTCAGACAGAATATTAAACAATTTAATTCCATGTTAATGTCCATAATTGAGAAAGAGATAAAAAGAATGTTGGATGCCAAGATTATTGTTCCATTAAGGTATTCAAACTAGATGGCCAACTTAGTACCTGTAAGGAAGAAGAGTGGGGAGGTACGCTTGTGTGTTGATTTTAGAAATCTAAACAAGTGTTCTTTGAAGGACAATTACCCCCTCCCCAAGATGGATCATATTTTACAGAGGGTGGTAGGTGTACACAGAATTTTCTTGTCGGATGGATACTATGGTTATAACTAGATAGTAGTTTGTGAGGAAGATAAAGAAAAGACAGCATTCACCACCACATGGGGAACATTCATGTATGACAAGATGCCCTTTGGGCTCATGAACGCAGGGGCCACTTTTCAGAGGGCCATGGACATAGCTTTTGTGGGGGAGAAAGACAAATTTATGGTCATATACCTAGATGCCATTACCATTTTTTCCAAGTCCGATGAGGAACATTTGTAGCATTTGGAGTAGGTTTTCAAGAAATGCAAGAGGTATGGGATATCTCTCGATCCTAGGAAGTCTCACTTTTCCATGGGAGAAGGGAAGCTCCTAGGCCACATCATATCAGCCAGAGGCATAAAAATTGATCCAAAGAGGGTTTGTGCAATTCAACAAATTAAGATTCCCATAAATAAAAAGGTTGTCCAGTCTTTTATTGGTAAGATAAACTTCCTCAGATGCTTTGTGCCAAATTTTGCTGAAATTATGAAGCCTATTACTAACATGTTGAAGGAAGGTGTTGTGATAAAATGGTCTTTGGAGGAGAAATCATCTTTCCAAACAATCAAGCAAGCTTTAGTTGAAGTAGTTGTATTGGCCAGCCCTGACTATACCAAAGATTTCTTCATCTTTTCCTTTGCCTTGGATGAAACAATTGTTGATGTACTGCTGCAGAAAAATGAAGAAGGGCATGAGAAACCCATAGCCTTTTTCAGCAGAGCCCTCCAATATGTTGAGCTCAAGTATGATATATTAGAGAAACAATCTTATGCATTGGTCAAAGAACTCAAGGCCTTAGGGTTTTATTTGCTACAATCTACCATAATGGCCTTTGTTCCTAGCAACAATGTCAAAGAGATCATGGTCCATCCAGACAAAGAGGGGAAAAGAGCAATATGGATTGTCAAATTGTTGGAGTATGACTTGCACATAAAGCCCACCAAGCTGATAAATGGGTTTTGTATCCTTTTCGTCACCTAAATGAGCAAAAGAAGGACACTTACAAGTCCAGTTGGGTTAGCTAGACAGGACAAAAATGAATGCAAGAGTTAGAAACATCAAGCATAAGAAATAAACATACAACTAAGATAATAACAATAAAATAAACTAAACTAGAGTGCATAAGGGAAATAGAAAAAAAATAGATAGTATTCATGCCACCAATGGACAAGTTGTATTAGTGGGAAAACACCAAAGAGAAAGGGAGACTTATGGGTCCCCTCTTCCTCCAAGGGAGCGCTATTGAAGCCCCAATGATTGAGCTCTTCTTACAAATAACAAACTATAAGGAAATGGTGAAAAATCCAAAGCTCATTCACTCAAGAGGTGATGTGAATGGATAAATGAGACGATGGTTGTATGCTATAATGAAGAAAGCGGTTCCTCCAAGAGAATATAGGTAGCATAACAATACAAATGAATTCTTAGAAATATAGTGCACCCATTGCCTCTTTTTATAGCAAAGCTTTGAGGCATTATTCAACCATTCTTTAGTGTGAACAAGGGGCTCTTTAGGGCACCCTTAGGTATTTGACCAACCCCCCACTCGGATTCAACTTAGATTTGGGTGTCAAATCAACTTGGGATATGAACCAGAAGTGGGTGGAAGGCCTACCAAAATCATAAATGCATCGTTCTGAGGTATGCACGGCTTTTTTCATCCATAGTCACACATCGGGTGCATATGCGCTTTTCCAGAGTTTTCGACTGGCGCACGTGCGCGTGCTTCCTTTGTATTCTTAGTGTATGTTGTTTTTATAACCAATTGTATAGTTTTGTGCCCTTTGGAAATGAATTTTTCAAGTTGTGGGTGAACTAATAGGTGCTTGGAGATGTTGGATTCCTATAACCATTTACGGATGAAATTTTAGTGATAATAGATGCCCCTTGATGTGTGAGGTTAGGAGCATACGTATAGATGAAACACACCAATGTTTCTTCTACTGAGAGTAGAATTGTAAGAAAGAGTGTTGAGAGGAATCACAAGAGAAACCCATTGGAGGGAGAGGGGAACCTATGGGACCCAAACCTTTTGCTAGGTGTGGAAAAAATAAAACTGTGTACAAATGAGGCAGGCATGCCCCATGCTTGTGGCATGTAACTCAAAATGTGTAAGACAACAACTAAATATGTATGTTGACATAGATAACTACATCACCCTCTGGGGCGGTTTTATAATGGCAGAGGACAATTCTGATGGTGAACAAAATATGAAAAGAGGCGATGACACCTGTAAGAAGTGTCGATGATTTGCATGCATTGATAGCTGATCAGATTTCATAGGTCTTTGGATAAGATAAAACAACTGCAATAGTCACAAAGTAACTCCCACCGTAACATGAGATGGTGTTGAAGTCAAATGATATGGGGGTCAACGACAACAGAGAGAAATGATGGTTCTCCCTATGTCATCCGAGACTCCTCATTGTAAAGTTAATGAGAGTCAAGATACTGTCACCCATTTGGAAACTGTGTTGATGTCAATAGAAAGGGAGAGGTGACTCCAAGAAGCAAAGGGCTTCATGAAATCCACTATATGAGATCAGGAACTAATGAGGTACATCGAAGAAGTCAAGATGTGGTGAGACTCAAGACTACCCTTGGTTGGGGATATATGTGAAGTATGAGTGGCAACAACCATGAAACTGGATCTAGTGTTAGGGGGATGACTAGACGTGGGTTAAATTGTGTCAGAGGCGTGACAAAGTGGACAAACTAAGATATCAAGGGTACATGGACTGTGGGATACTTGGGGTTTTATGGACAATGTCAATAAGAGTAGAAGGTAAGGAATTCCCTAACCAAGTGCGACATGGGTTTCTTTTCCAGGGAAAGAAGGTCGCCAAAGGTGACAACAAAAGGCTATGTAAATGATGGAAATAAAGGATTTTTACAATTACCAAATGAATAAAGAATAAGTTGGGAGAAGTGTGCAGATACAGAAACAGGTGCCCCAGTGTAAGATGGCTTGGCCAGTGAGGGCTCAAGTAGCTTGGAAAACAGGTGGAGGATGGGGGGGGGCATAGGTGGGTTTATGTATTACGTAAATGAATCGAGGTTAATCTGTAGATGGGAAAACTGATGGTGGATGATATGGAGAGTTAATGATACTACGGAGGTGTAGTCAAATGTGAACTATAATGAGGTTACCCGAGATTCCATTTGGTAGCTATCAAAATGAGGAGAAGGAGAATGCAGTTGATTCTTGGGAATGCAAAGACTATTAGGAGTCCCAGCCCTAGGGGGTGAAAACAACATGCATGTCAAAGTGCCAGAGGGGACTACAATGGGGACAAATCATGTGGGAGAGAGTGTTACCGGTTGATAGTACTGGAATGAAGTGGAGGTGTGAGTACTCCAGAGTCAGATGGGGGGACCCTAGAGGCAAATATCAGAGGTTTTGACTGGGAGATGCAATTGATATTCAGAGGGAATGATTACATGCTAGTATCGATCATATACCTAAAAGGGTCATGCTAGTGAGTGATGACCAAGTACCTGCACACATAAAAAAAAATACCCACCGTGAATGATATCTGAAAGTAAAGAACATATAACATTTATTTGAGAATTTTGAACATGAGCATGCGTACCTTGGCGTGATGTGAGAAAAATCCTCCTCGAGGGCCGAGGATGGATGGCGGCCTGGGGAGTGTGACTGTGTAGGTGGTGGGATCCTGATCCCATGGCTGAAGACAGATAGGAAAATGGACGCTCAGAGCTCCTAGAATTGATCTTGGAAGTTTGGAAAAGGGACTATATATAGTTGTAGGGCCCACAATGCCGCCTCATTTGTACCTGTTGTCATAATGAGTGGACGAGAGGTTTCAGAGGATATTTGGAGATTTCGAGAGATCAATCTAGTTGATTTAGGATCATAAAGTGCCAGGTTAGTGGTCATATCCTCCTGCATAGTAATTAGGATTTCTTTTTTGGGCAGGGCTTTATGAATGGTCATACATGGGGTTTTTGTGAGGTTGGCCCCCCCGGTGCATGGGCAATCGAATGATTCACGCATATGAGTGTGTGGATGTAATTGGGATAGCCATGCATGGGGGTTCCCAAATGGGGAAAAGAAGCGCCCATTGGATGCGTGCATGTTCAAAGCACAGCAGTGCATGCATGCACGATGGTGTTCTTGACCGTTGCGCATGTGTACGCAACTATATAGCGAACAGGCACGCTAGGATGCATGTCTGTGTGTGTGACAGGGGTGCATGCATGCGACCTTGTATCACTGAAAGTTGAGCACGCATGTGCTATTGTGGGTTGAACATGCATGCATATGTGTGCGCCTGTGGGGAAAATAACCACACTCTTGAGGAAAAGATGAGGGGTGTAAAAACTTGTCTTTTTTGGAGATTTTGTTGTTTTTATGGATTGTGATGTATGATCAAGTACTGTTTATTTGAATGTAGGTGATCATTTGAGGATGTCAGTCCAGTGGAGGGAGAGATACTGGGCATGTCTGAGAGAGGCGGTTAGATATGAGGAGCCTAGTGTGCGGGGGACTTTGGAAACTTGTGGGCTACTAAAATTCTTTGACTGTTCACTGTTGCAGGTGCAGGAGTATCTGTTGCAGTTCCTGATCTCAATGTGGAGCACTGATCGATAGTGTTTCATTGTACGAGGAGAGAAGCTCACATTCTCTGCGACAGAGGATGTATATATTTTGACTGGGATCCCTTTATGGGGAAGTCCTCTACCTATTGAGCCTGTGTTGCTAGGGGATGGACAGTTGGCAGACTTGGCATGGACATACTGTACTGGGGAGGACTTTATCTCTAGCTCAGTGTTGAGGATTGGGGTGATGGATGCCCTTGTGCATCGTTGCATTGCAACGATGATCGTGAAGGTTTATGGGTCCCTCGCTACTCAGCAAATCAGTGGTGGTTAGTTGAGGATCATGCAGAGGGTTCTACGTGGAGATCATTTTTCTTGGGGCTTGATGCTACATACC
This sequence comes from Picea engelmannii, assembly GCA_009831015.1. Lineage (NCBI taxonomy): Eukaryota > Viridiplantae > Streptophyta > Pinopsida > Pinales > Pinaceae > Picea > Picea engelmannii. Next base: position 936,912 of record ML781752.1, on the reverse strand, counting down.
AAGATGATCGGGTAGCTGAACTGGTGTCGAGCTACTGACACTGGTGATTTTTCCTTTGGGTCTATCTTGGTGGTTTGGTTTTTGAAGAGGGTGCCTATGTTGCGCCCTAGAGTCTTGTTGGATGCATCGGGGGCATGAGAGCCACAATTGATGCAGTGGGAAGCGATCTTGGTGCGGCATGGGGGTGGGGAGGGTGGCCATTACTTTATGACCAATTTAGCATGTATGTGGTTCCAGATGCCACAAATCATCCTCCGATATATGTATGGAGGCATGGACTATCATCAGGATCCCGACATGGTCTTACCTCTTGGAGAGGTTTGGGACCACAGAGGTACGTTGAAGTATTTGATGATTTGATTTTTTAGATAGTATCGCATATGTATTATGTATTGATGGATGTTGATATTATCATTTGTTTATTTTATGTTCATATATGGGGCCCTGGGGCTAGGAGATGGAGCTAGTTAGAGTGTCGGCTCATGAGGGGCCAGTGAGACTACCGCGGGAGGACCACCGGGTAGGCGAGAGGTGCCAGAGGGAGGAGGCAGGTGCTAGGACTATGAATGTAGATAGATCTGGTAGGATGCGACGTTATGATGAACCTGGTGCAGGACCTTCACATGCACCTCCTACCGAGGCCAGTAGGATATTTGAGGACTTTCACCACTGATTGGAGGCGGTTTTACAGGGCGTACCTAAGGGTATGTGGACCCAGATTCAGGACGAGGGGGTCCTAGAGCAGTGTGTGAGTCTTCCGACGGAGTTGTGGACCTTGATGCACCAAGTAGTGGTAGCGGCAATAGTGATGACAAGGTGATTGCCTCCTGGACTAGGCGGACCCCCAGCTAGTGGGGCCCCGCCTCCTGATAGAGGACCTGGTGGAGGTGCTCTAATGGCACCATGAGTGCTTGCTGTATGCATTTTTTTATTTTATTGAGGCTTGTGAGCCCATTTTGTATATCGTGTTGTGACAACGATTTTGTACTTATAGGGGTGAGGTGGTTCACCTGCCTACGGATATTGTACATGTTGTACTATTTTTTGTAAACATTGATGGCACATTGATCGATATATATATATATATGGATATACATTTTGGGATCCTTGTGATGTTCATATGTGTTGATGTTTTTGTGATGTTGTTTATGGTGTCTAATTTATATGTTGTGACAAACTTTTGATGGGTTATGTATGTGTAAGGGTAACTTGATGTGATAAATTCCAATCTAACACTAGGTTAACCATATTATCTTATAGTTGATTGCATTGTCTTGGGATATGTGTGAATTTGATTGAATCAAAATGTCGAGATAAAATTCTAACTTGCAAGTATTTACGGAAGAGGAATGGATCATGGACATGGTACATATTGTTGAGCTGGAGGACAACAAGCTGGGAATCTAGTAAGATGCTAAGGTCATGAATATGGAAGTGACTGGCCTCGGCAAGGATGCCAATGATGGCTATATATTTTTCTTGGTTGTTGGTTGTTGAGCCCAAACATATGCCATTGGAGTGGAGCAGTTTGTGTGAGGGGATATAGAGGGCCCGAGTGGCCGAAGCGAGATTTTGTGTCCAACAGATAGCTTTGTCGGTGTAACTGATGTGGTAGGTTGATGGAGGAGGCATATGTAAATAAAAAAAATGGTAGATTAGGCACAAGGCATGGAGGAAAAAAAAGAATATTAAAAACTCTAAAAAAAATGTACAAAAAGAAGACACCTAGTGTAGAATGGCTACACTCAGGCGTACAATTTCTTTAAGTACAACCCGTTGACGGGTTCTTTGAGAGGGTGACCTTCAAGAGAGGCTAGGATGTATGCACCTTTAGCGAGGCAATGTTGTATGATGTAAGGTCCATGCCATAGTGACTCAAATTTTCCATGGTCGAGGGTATCGTGAGCAATATCGTAAGAAAGGACGAGGTGTCCTTCTTTGAATGATCGAAGCTTGACATGGCGATCAAAGGTGGCCTTCGACCATTTTTTGGTTGCTTCATTGTTCTGTAATGAAGACCGACGGTCTTCATCCAATGACTCTAAGTTCAACAAATGTTTCTCCATTGGATCAGTGTCGAGTAATACCTCAATGGTGGTGCATAAGGTGGGGATTTCTCACTCAATGGGGAGAGTGGCCTCAACCCCATGGACAAGATTAAATGGTGTGAAACCAGTGGTAGTTTTAACTGCCATGCGATAAGCCGATAGTTCAAAAAACAACATATGGTGTTGTTGGGTTCTGAAAAAGGTACAAATATCCTCCTTATTCCCATAGTTTGTGATACAATCTTGAGTGACTTTTCTGTTAATTAGGGATAAATAGGATAGAAAATGATTAATATTCCTTCTAGTGATATTATTGAAGTCATGTTGAATAGATTCTAAAATACGGTTGGAATTGTTTGATTTTGTTACAGGATTGGTTAAATATTGTCAAAACTGAAATAGAAAAGGAAATCTTGAAGATGCGTGAGCCATTGGAGGTTAAGGACTTTTGGCACAAAAAGAGTTTTAAAGATGATTTGGTTTTCTATATTGTAACTTTATAATAGTAAAGAAATACTAAGGATCTTTCGATCCTCAAGATGGCTTGATTTACTCAGATTATTGTATATATAGAGGGTAATAGATCCTGAAAGACAATCTAAGAATTGTGTTCAAGTATTCAGATTCAGAGTTACTCTGCACAAGCCATTTTTGTGAATGATGTACCGGCTATGAAGTTAATAAAAGATTTGATCATTTTCACCATTTATGTATACTGAGTTTCTAGTAGCAGTGCTTCTAAGGACCAAGGGCCTAGTCTAAAGGAGATACTATTTGTTATAACCCTAAATTGCACCACACATGCTTACCTGGCATCAGGCCAACTCATATCCCTTCTTTGCCAAAGCACTGCTGAACAACTCTTTCAAAATCCTCTTTTATA
>ML781752.1:887806-912920 GCA_009831015.1 Picea engelmannii | reverse complement strand
CACATTTTCAATCAAATGGAAAAACCAAATCAACAACATTCCCAGACTTCCACATTGGAATATCCGAAAGTTGATCCAATTGCCAATGCCCCCATGAAGGCAATCCCCCTACAAAACCTGCCAACCTTCCATGGATTGATCTCAGAAGACCCAGATGCATTCTTATTTGAATTTGATGTCCTATGTAGAGGGTATGATTACTTTGAAAGGAGAAGCTCTACACTGGTTTATGGGATTAGGGGGCATAACTATAAACTCACGGGATGAGATGAAACATGCCTTCTTGACAAAATATCAGGATTATTGTAGAACCAGAGACTTGAAAGATGAAATATTTCAAATGAATGCAAAAGAAAATGAATCATTAGAATAATATGTTGAGAAATTTCAATATAATTTACAAATATCACCCTATGGTACATTACCAGGTGAAGTGCTTAAGGTAACTTTGATTAAGGGTATGAAAGATGAATGGGTAGAAACATTGAATCTAATGGGAAAGGGTGACATTTTTCAAGAAACTTATGATAACATCATTCAATTGTGTATCAGGTGCTCACAAGGAAGCACACGGACCAGATCAGGAATGCAGACTTCCCTCACCAAAAGTAGAAATACTACCAGCGAGGGTGTTACATGAGTTGAAGTTGGTAATCTCTTAGAAAATTTCAAAACAAATATTCTGAGCACTTTGACTACACAATTCGATGTATTGCAGGCCAAACAAAAAAAAATAGAAGCAGAACAAACTTTGGCCATATTTTTCCACAGATGCAGAAGAAAACATGGTCCAAGGGATTTCCCTTTGGATGTGGTTTGGTTTTGTGCTATCTGCACCAAGGATCACGACATAGAACAATTCCCATCACTCCCTGGACTGAAAGATGTCTTTAGAGAAGCGAATGAAGAAATGAAACCATTATATATGATGGTTCAATGTCGTCAATGAAAGAACCGACCTCCAAATACACTATAAGACCCTTCCTCTCTCTTTCCTGGACAGTATAATCAATAGAAAAATTATGGTAACGCATGGCAGGGCCAATATTTTACTAATCAGAATTGGCAGCCCCACCAATACCCACATGCGAATCCCACTTGTCCAAACCAATCCACTGCAAATCCTATCTGGTAGAATCAACCAACTACAAATTCTACCTGGCCTAACTCACAATATCCCACCTCACCCTAGAAAAATTCAAATAACCCCTACCCTTCACAGTGGCCCAACACGACTTCCCAAAACCCAAATTGGAACCAAAATTAGAAACGTCGCATGGGGATAAACAATCAACCCATGGGGATGGCCCCTCAAACACAACCCACATTGCAAGCTCCACTCCAACTGCCCCAAAACCCTCAATCACAATTGTGCCCCCAATTACTAGCCGAACCTCACCCAAACCCTAATAATAGACTGGCTCAACTTGTCCAGATTATGGAGAATGGGGAAGGGGAAACCAACTCGGTAGGGTGCAATGAAATCCAGTTGAGATCAGGGTGTATAATCCCTCCTGAAGAAAATAATGTTTCTCAAGAGCAGGAGAATGAAAAACAACCAACAATAACACCCTTGACTGTGGTAATAACAGAAGAAATAGAGCCGGGGGGAAACATAGTCAAATCACAAGATCCTGATAAGGATGCAACTCCTTCCCCTCCGTTCCCCGAAAGATTGATGATAAAAAAACCTGTCGAATATCCCAACTTTGACATTGTAGGGGAACTCAAGAATCTATATGTCAAGATTCCACTCATGCAGGCTCTACAAGATATTCCAATTTACACAAAAACAATCAAGGAACTATGTGGAAGGAAGCCTGTTAGGAAGATTAAAAATTCATCATCAACAGTTCTCGTAGTAGGAGCCTTGTCTGATCTAATTCTTGGTAGACAAGAACTAATCAAATATGCAGATCCAGGGAATCCCATAGTAACATTTCAGATCCAGGGATGTTCTTTTCCAAATACACTAGTTGATTTGGGAGCGGCCATCAACATCTTGACTATGGAAACTTGCAATACCCTGGGTTTTGACTCCTTCAAACCCACCCCAATTATGTTACAATTGGTAGATCGATCGGTGGTTCGACCAGTTGGCACATTACATCATATAGCCATCTTCGTCTAATCTTGGGAGTATCTGGTAGATTTCCTCATCATCAACACAAGAAGTGGACTTGAAGGGCATCCATTGATACTGGGAATACCATGGCTCACAACAACAGATGCATACATATGATGTTGAATGGGGAATATGATAATTTCTAGAGGAGGTGTCATAAAGAATCTCATCTTATATCCTCCTACCAAGCCAATACCAACTTTCGTATATCCATAATTGCAACCACCACGATATCCAGAAAAGGATTTACGAGCCCCTCTCACACTGGAAGAATCCCTTGGACTTAAAAACCAACTAGAGGATGATGTAATCAGTGAGTTTATTAATATCCCAGCCATCGTGAGTAACCTGACCTGCCAGATGCTCCAAGCTATTCTAGACTATGAAGCATAGGGAGACCCACTGGAAGATTTAATGGAACAACAAATTCCAACTACAGTTGTTCATAACAACAAATCCGTCGAGATTTCACCAGGGAGGTCTCTGAACATCAATGCCAATTTAGATGAACAAAAAAAACAAAATATAATTCAAGTCCTCTCCAAATACCAGCAAGCTTTTGCATGGGAGTATCTTGATATGAAAGGTATTGATCCGCAACTCTGCACACATCACATTTATATTAAGAAAGATGCTCAACCTATCCAACAACCACAGAGAATACTGAATCCCCATATCAGATATATTGTTAAGGAAGAATTACAAAAGTTGTTGGATGTATATTTTATATACCCTATCTCACATAGTATGTGGGTTTCCCCATTAGTGATCGTCCCAAAGAAAAATGGGAAATGGAGAATCTATGTTGACTACAGGGAACTTAACAAAGCCACTCAAAAGGATCATTTCCCCTTACCCTTCATCGATCAGGTCCTGGATACTCTAGCAGGAAAGAAATTATTTTCTTTCCTAGACGGTTTTAGTGGATACAATCAGATCCAGATTGCCCCAGAAGATCAAGATAAAACTACATTCACCTGCCCTTGGGGTACCTTTTCATACAATGTATTTCCCTTTGGACTATGTAACTCTCCAACCACATTCCAAAGGGCCATATTGAGCGTATTTAGTGACCTGATCATTGAAGGGCTTGAAGTCTACATGGATGACTTCACTCCTTATGGTGACAACTTCGACCAAGCATTGAATAATCTGGAGAAGGTACTAGAATGGTGCACTGCTACCAGGTTATGTTTAATAAATGAAAAATGTCACATGATGATGACAAAAGGTGTGGTACTAGGGAATTATATTTCTATAGATGGAATTAGAGTAGATCCAGCAAAAATAGAGGTAATCCTTAATCTACCTACACCACACAAACAAACGGAGGTACGTAGTTTCCTTGGCACTTTTGGATACTATTGTATATTTATGAAAAATTTTGCAAGAACCGCTGCACCTTTACATGCTTTGACTGGTAATGTGGAGTTTTAGTGGTCTGACAAGTGTGATGTGGCATTTTCATGACTCAAGAAGCTGATATCGACAACACTGATGTTGAGGGGACCAAATTGGAAAATACCATTTCACATCTCCACTGATGCATTAGATATTTCCATAGGCACCATCCTTGGAAAGGAAGAAGACAAGAAACCTTACGCTATTTATTTCATTAGCAAGAATCTTACTCCAACTGAACTTAATTATACAATAAGAAAAAAACAATTTTTAGTTGTTATACACGCCATCAATAAATTTCGTCATTATATAACAGGCTATCACGTTATTCTGTATATTGATCATTCTTCTATTAGATATCTAGCTAATAAACCAATCACTAATGGACAAGTCACTCGATGGTTATTACTCTTACAGGAATTTGACATCACCATCAAAGATCGACCCAGGAGTGAAAATCTTGTCGCAGACTTCCTATCCCGCATACCCAAAACAGATGACTCCTTAACAGTTGAAGATCAATTTCCAGATGAGCATCCTTTTGTCGTTACCACAAAGCCAAATTGGTATGCTGATGTGGAAAATTATCTGGAAATGGGAATATTACTGGCACATCTATCATCAAGGGAAAGAAAACTGATCATATAGCGTAGCGCATGATTCTGTTGGATCAGCGGATATCTCTTCCACACAGGAGTTGATCTCCAGATCCGCAAAGCGTACGATATGATGAAATCTACGACATACTAAAGGAAGGACATGATGAACCCTATGGTGGGAATTTTGCAGACCGCAGTACTAGACGCAAAATTTCACAGATGGGTTACTATTGGCCCTCAATATTCAGAGATGTGAAGAAATATGTCCAGACCTGTGACAACTGTCAATGGATGGGAAAACCAGGTCAGGCTGATGAAATGCCATTGAAAGAAAAAATAGTCACAGAACCATTTGAAATATGGGCACTAGACTTCTTTGGCCCCTTGAATCCAAATTCAAATTAGAAGGCCTATATTCTAGTGGCTACAGACTACATGACTAAATGGGTAGAGGCAGAATCCCTACCAAATGCAACAGAAGAGGTAGTCACCAAATATATTTTCAAATTATTTGTATGCTATGGACTACCCAGGGAAGTAATCATTGATGGGGGGTCACAATTTACAGCTCATAGAATCACCACCAACCTGGAAAATTATCATATTAATCACAGAGTTACTTATCCATGTCACCCACAAGAAAACGGGAAAGTAGAAAGCACAAATAATTTCCCGGAGGCAATCCTGACAAAGATTGTCTCAACAAACCGACATAATTGGGATACTGAGCTTCCAAATGCCTTATGGTCTTATCATACATGGTGTAACACCACTAGCTACTATCCTTATCACCTGGTCTATAGTAAAGAACCCATCTTCCCAATCGAGTTTGAGATTAAGACCCTAAGGATGGCCCAGGAAATTGGACTGGATCTAATAGTGGCACATAAACAACACCTTCAACAACTCAACAAATTGGATGAAGCACGTCTATATATTGTGGAGAGTACATTTTTTATTCAGCAACAGAGAGCGACCTGGCACGACAAGCATATCAAGAAGAAATCATTCAAGAAGGTTGATTGGGCGCTTCTCTATGACTCCAGATTTCATGATTTTCTGGGAAAATTTTAGACACAGTGGTTGGGACCATATGAAATTGAGGAATTCCATGATAATGTCACAGTCACTTTAATCACCATCGATGGGTTTGGATCCCCATTTTTGTTTAATGGGCACTGGCTACGACTTTACCATCATCCGCCTTCAAAAGAATCTTTCTACCAGGAAGTAAGTAAGGATCCTACCGTTCAAATTTTGGCTGGCTGGGAAGGTAACCCAGCCACCCTAACTCCATAAATCATGAATTTTTTTGACACTATACATACTGTATATAGTTTTCATGAAGTATTAGTTTTTCTTTATCTTTTCATTTTTTGGGGAAATAGGGAGGATAATTGTAATCAACACAATTAACACTCTTTTATGTTCCACATTCTTGCTTTATCCTATCACACAAACCCTTTCTTTCATAGAAAAATGAATATGTTGTGCTCCACAGTAGTAATAGAGCAACCATAATGAACTCATGACATCAACAAACCATCCCATACTCGATTCTGAAATACACTGACCCATAATAATTGAATGAATTTAGTTGATGACTAATCAACCTTAGATTCAACAAAAGAAAAAATATTTCCATGGGGAAGTTTCCAAAAATTATCCATTGAGATGGTTAAAAATTAACAAATGTCGTTTATTTTGAAAGGAACAAATGATGTTCCTTCTCGTGACTATTGTTCCTTCTCGTGACGGTTGTCCCTTCTCACGACTGTTGTTCCTTCTCTCCACTATTTTTCCTTCTCACAACTTGTTGTTCCTTTAAAAGGAACAACTATTGCTCCTTCTGCATTCTTCCTTATTGCCATTCCTTTCTGTCATTGTTGTTCAAACACTAGCCATTCCTTTGGGGTATGCCTTTCATCAAATGATTTTCACTAGCATTACTTCTATTTATCATGGTAACGATCTGTCATTATTTTGTGGACTATCTCTCATACCTTATCAAATTGTTTTTTTGTATTAATCTCTTCGAAATATTTTAAATCTTGTTCATAACCTGTAACCACCATAGTTCGTTTCCTTTCCCTATATACATACAAATATACTTGAATGATAATTTGCCTCATATTATAATAAGGATTCTTAAGCACACTTTTACTTGGCATCCTTACATGTCTTTACGCCATCCCTTATTCTTAAGGAGTAGATGAGCCTCCCTTAATAGAGCCCTTCTAAAAAAAAAAAAAAAAATACAACTAATACACTTCTCCCACAAAGAATAGGGGGTCTCATCATCAGCCAACCTACCTCTATCATAGTATAATAACCTAAGTGGCATTCCCACTATGGCTACCACACTAGGGCAATGGCCTTTTGACATTTTTTGTCAAAGGACAAGAGGTCTCATCACGAGCTGACTTGTTCACTTAAGTTACAATCTAGTGAGTGTCATTATCGTCACCTGGATACCAAACCAGGATAGTGGTCTTCACGGAAAAAGATTATTCAAATATTTATTAAGGATACGGGCTAATCTATGGGTTAAAAGGCAACCCTGTTGAGGCTATGGACACCTGCTGGAAGCAATGGCTTTGCCTGTGGTATGGAAGTTTATCTAAAAAAACTCCAAGTTTCTGTGTGTCTCTAGATTTCCTTTACTCAATAACGGGGCTATAATTTCGGCTATATTTAATAAACTTGGGAAAAGTAACAACATTATGATATGTGGAATATTTTTTAAATGAACAGGTTTAATTTATTTGGCTTATTTATCCTTAAAACATTTCTGAGTATAGGTATAATTAATTTGAATATCCAAGAAAGAAGACCATTGTTTAAATGATTATGGTTAATATGCTTTTTTAAAAGAAATTGTATATGATTGGTCCCCATCGGCGGCGGCAGTGCAATTATTACCTCTCACTAGAAATACCTACACTCATTACTTTCACCTACGCTGACGGCCGAGGTCGACCTGTACCATAATGAGGGGAGTGGACGTTCAACAGGTTTTCTGATAAGATTGTAATGATTGTAATAAATGGAAAATCCACATTTTTATACACTCACCATCTCTGATATTTTCTATTTTTGGTAATATTTTTCTCAAAGTTGGTCTAACCAAGTCTGCAACCAGGAATGATAATCGTTCTCATTTTCTTACAGAATGATGGGTGGCTGAAGTGTGTGCAGGGAACCAACCTTAATACAGGTAACAGAGAAAGCCAAAGAAATTCTACAGTGCCTGGGGTGGACGGAGTATTTCAACCGGTTGCAAGGCTATGATACGAACATCACGCTTGAATTCTTTCAGAATTTGCAGGGAGAAATCTCCATGGTTCATGATATACGAATTCCAGTTACTCCAGAAATTGTAGCAAAGGTTACAGGTCTCCCTAACTCATGCATTTAGTGGATGGGAAGATATACAATGCTCAAAGAAGCTGTAGAATCCTTCATAGACCCTGGCAAGGAATTGGATAAAAAATGAAAGGGGATTAACCCCAACACCCTCAGTGAACCATGGAAGGAACTAGCATGAGTAATTCAGAGGTACATCACCTGTGATGAGCGATATGATGTAATCTGACCATGCCACCTCAAACTGCTAGCTACACTCAAACAAAGGTTAGTAATCAATCTACATTTTTTTCTAAATGCCATGTTACATGAGGTTGGCATCAAAACACAGAAGTCCAAGGATCTTGTTACTATTATCAGCCACCATGGATTAGTTAAACTAATAGTAAGTAAGGCCCTGACTCAAACACAATTAACATGGGGGGATCTTACTGGGACCAATAGACCTTTGCAAATGGAACAACTTGAATTATACCATGAAAATCCATCACAGGAAATTGAAGAGATACAGGAAGGGGAGACCACTACCCAAACAGAAGTTCCACATCCTCAACTCGAAGTCGAGGCAAACCCTATCCAAATTACAAAGTTTTAGACCTCACAAACAGAGGCACAAATCTCACAGATAGAGGATCAGACCCCACAAGCAAGGCCACTAACCAGAAAGAGAAAAAGAGCAATGGTTGCTCCTAAATCCCCCATTGAGAGAACAAGGAGAAGAAGATGGACACGAAACCATGAAGGAATCCAGGACACAACAAAACATCCTAAAGAAATTCACACCATAATAGAGAAACCCTTATAGGAAAATGCCCATGGTATTGAGCATATAGAACAAAATTCACAGGGAAACAGTCAAGAAGACACCCAGCCATCATCAGAGCATATGACAGAACAATTTTTGAAAATCTATGAGGAAGAAATAGCTCAAGTTTTAGGGAGCTTAGGAGCCTCAATTGACAGAGATAAATCAAAAGAATACCAAGAATGAGCCTCTTCTTCAAATCATGCTAAAAAATTCCTTGATATCGAAATGTCATTTCCTGAGTACGCAGCACATGAAGAACCACATCCTGAGGCAAGAATCCCTCTTGAAAAGACATAACACTTGGAAGGTACAAAATAATAGCTACCTATTGATTAGAATGAGAAAGACCTTGAGACTCCTCACAAACAGAAAGAAGGCAAAATCCATAAGAAAGTTAGAAAGCTGAAAAAGGAGAACAAGTTGTTAAAGAGAAAGCTTAAAAGAGTTGAAGCATTAAAACTGACGGTTGGAAAACTTAGAGAAATTATTAAATAATTGAGGAAGTAGCTAGAACAAGAAGATAAGGCCCACCAAAGAAAGAAAAACAAAAGGTCTAGAGTGCAGGGAAGAAACCCTCTTCCTAAAAGCGCAGTCACTACAAACTCTGTGGGAACACAGACAGACCCTGAAGAGATAACAGTAGAGGATACAGTAGCTCAGAATGAGGAGGTAATTCCTTCAAAAAATATTTATGTTGAGGTATAGACAGATACCCTAGTCTCAGAGGAAAGACCTCAATCCCTCGAGCAAGATCTCACCATTAGGAGATTGGAGGAAGAATTGATACACTCCCAACAAAGCTTGATTCAAAGTAGGTATGAATTGATGAATATGGAAGAACATCTAGCATTTCAATATCAGGAACATAATGCTATCATTGATAGACTGGAAACAGGACTTATACAAGCACAGGAAGCATTAACTCAATCCAGAGATGAGATGGGAACTATAGAAGAATATCAAGAAGCTCAGTCTCGGGAACAGGATGTTGTTATTGGTAGGCTAAAGGCAGCTCTGGTACAAGCCTAGCAAGCCTTAACTCAATCCAGAGAAGAAATGATCAATAGGAATGAACATCAAAATGTTGTTGAAAAACTAAAGGATATGTCAGCAACAGAAAGTGAAACATATGTTGAGCTCACCAAAGCCAAAGAAAATATTAAGAAAATGCAAAGGCGATTTGAAAAAGCTTTGGAGAAAATCAAGGAGATTTGTGATGTTTACTCTAATGCAATCAACTGTAGATCCCCTGCCACCAATTATACCCTATTCTTGTTGGAACGTTACCTATTGTTAAGTTTAAAATCCATCAGAGCAGGTAATCCGATTACATTTTCCACTGTCCTTGAGTTCATTTCATGTTTTGGAGAGCAGGAAGAAAAGGTACACTATTTTCTATGTGAATTATAATTCCATAATTTCATTTTGGAAGATGATAGGAAAAATAACCCTGGTCCCTTTATTGGAGATATTAAGTTCCAAGAATTCCTTTCCTTTACTAAGAACTGATTTAGATGGGGCAAGGCTCACAAGAATTTTATAAAGAGGGAAACAGGGTTAGATCTCTAGATCAGAGGAGAGCCCCTAAAGTCCTTTCCATCCATTATGCGACATAGAACCTTTATGAAAAGGGGGGAGTTAGAGATTCTCTAGCCCCCATCCATCAACAGGTTACCCGTTCAGGCATCATATACTTTAGAGAACTCAAAGAAGAATCTCTTGCTGCTTCTAAGGTGAGATGGGATGCATCCTCCAATGAATTCAAAATTAGGGATCCCTTCAGGTTCAAGAATTTCTTTCCAGCTACCTACAGAGTGGAAAGGTATTCTAGACTGCTCCTGGAGGAAGGACCTGCTTGGATTGGGTGTAGGTATAATCCCCCTATCCTCTGGTTTCCTCCAGAAAGTTACCAGAAGGATTATCAAATTAACAAGAAAAGGGAGGATATTGCTTTTGAAGAGCTCAAAAGAAGTAATGGGTTTAGGAGAAATGGTGAACCAACTTTCCCTCCTTACAACATCATTGCTTTACATGTAATATATCAGCTTGCATGAGGAAATGAAAGAAGGTAAGTCGAGCGGTATGTTGGGTTATGAAAAAGGTACAAATATCCTCCTTATTCCCATAGTTTGGGATACAATCTTGAGTGACTTTTTTGTTAATTAGGGATCAATAGGATAGAAAATGATTAATATGCCTTCTAGTGATATTATTGAAGTCATGTTGAATAGATTCTAAAGTACGGTTGGAATTGTTTGATTTTGTTACAGGATTGGTTAAATATTGTCAAAACCGAAATAGCAAAGGAAATTTTGAAGATGTGTGAGCCATTAGAGGTTAAGGAATTTTGGCGCAAAAACAATTTTAAAGATGATTCGATTTTCTATATTGTAACTTTATAATAGTAAAGCAATCCTGAGGATATTCTGATCCTCATGATGGCTTGATTTACTCAGATTATTGTATATATAGAGGGTAATAGATCCTGAAAGACAATCTAAGAATTGTGTTCAAGTATTAAGACTCAGAGTTACTCTGCACAAGTCATTTTTGTGAATGATGTACCAGCTATGAAGTTAATAAAAGATTTGATTGTTTTCACCATTTCTATATACTGAGTTTCTAGTAGCAGTGCTTCTAAGGACCAAGGGCCCAGTCTAAAGGAGCTATTGTTTCAGCTGTAATTGTATCAGTTTGATTTTTGTTTTATGATTCAATTCTCTTTCACAATAGTTAGGACGAATGCATAAGCGTGTTAATGATTTCATACGGTTTGCATACAGAATATAGATATTTCTCTTGAGTGTTAATGATTGTTGATTCCAATTTCCATTACTGTAGTTTTCTTCTTGACAGTTCCTCACGTTTTCATATGCACGGTTCCTTTTACTTAAGATTCACATTTGTTGTTCCTTTCGAATAGGTTACAATTGTCGTTCCTTTTAGTTAAAGTTACAATTGTTGTTCCTTTCCATTCAGTTTGTTGTTCCTTACGATTAGATTACAATTGCAATTTCTTTCCATTAGAATAATTCGCTATTTCCTTTCCATCAATTTGATTCCCAGTTAATAGTTAATTATGCAAGTCTTTACTTAGATTCAATCATTGCTTTTCAGTTAAATGAATTTAGCAGGTTAGCTAGTTCCTTTTCATTTACAGCATGCTAGCAATTAGATTTCAATTCTGTTAAGTAAGATCTTAATCTTAGAATCTTTAAATGAACATTTGATGAACTTGATTGTGGATAAACTCAGGTTTGCTTTAGCTACACGATTTTAGTCTCTACAAGCTATCTACATAGACTTTGATGATTTTCTTGAGATAAAAGATGAATCCCCGGGTTGATAAATTAATGTTAAACTAAGATTGTTTTTAGGACATCTTTAGACCCCAACAGGTGCCAATTGGTCTTATGTTTGTTAACCGTGTGTTGCAACATGGTTTTGAGGACCTTGTTGACCTCCTCTACCTGTCTGTTGGATTGAGGGTAGTATGGGGAGGTGAACTCATGGGATAATCCTAACCTGGAGGAAATTTTGATGAAAATATCATTCTCAAAGTGTTTCCCATGATCGGAGACTAACTGTAGTGGGACTCCAAAGTGGGAGATGACATGGCTAAAGAAAAAATGCGTTGCAGTATCAGTGGTGTTGTTGAAGGTAGGCATGGCTTCATCCCACTTGGTGAAATAATCAACTGCCACGACGATGTATTTGTGTCCATTTCTAGATGGAGGGTTGCAAGTCATGATGTCTATGCCCCATTTGCAAAAGGGGCTGGCAGTAATGACTGGGTGGAGAAGATTGGGTGGTTCTCTTGCTTTGTTGGCATATAGATGACATTTGTCACATCTCTTCACAACGTGGATGCAATCATGAAACAAGGTGGGCCAAAAGTAGCCTACTCAAATGATTTCCTGGGCAGTGGACATCCCTAAGAGGTGGCCACCATAGGCACCACTATGGAATTCATTCAAGACCCTATCGGCTTCATTGATGGTCAAACATCGACGAAGTATGGTGTCGATATAAGATATCACCGATGAGGAGGTAGCGAGGGGCCAGGTAGTGAATATGTCGATGATTGTCCCAGGAGAAGTGGTTCTCAAACGTCTGTGTTAAGAGGTAGAAAAGGAGATCATCGTACCAAGGATCATCTGAGGGGATGATCCAGAGAAGTTCGTCGGGGAAGTCGGTATTGACAGGGGAACTAGTAGTGTCAGAGGGAAATGTTGTAATGCATTTGGAAAGGATGAGGGATTTCTTGCTCTTGGGTGTTGAAAATTCGAGGTCGTACTCCTGAAGGATGACGATCCATCGAGCAAATTTTCCATTAATCTTCTGGTGACTAAGAAAGTATTGCATGGGGTTGGAATCTTCTACGAACTTGGTAGTTCAAAGCAGGATGTAATGGCACAGTTTATGGACTGTGAGGACAACTAAAAGGGTGATTTTCTCTTAGTGATTGTATTTCAAGGGTGGCCCTGAAAGATTTTTACTAATATAGTAAATGACATGCTCCCTGTCATCATCCCCTAATTGGACGAGAACTCCAGCTACTAAGATAGTTGAGGCCGATAAGTATAGCATATGGTCGTGGTCATAGTCAGGTCGACTAATCAATGGGGAATTGGAGAGGGCCACTTTGAGATCATCAAAAGAAGTTTGGGCATGTTCATCCTATTGGAATGGGATATTGTTCCATAAGAGATGAAGCAAACCATGTGCACGAGTGGCATAATCAGGGACAAAGCGACATAAAAAATTAGCTTTGCCTTGTAAGCTTTGCAGCTGGCGTAAATTTCGAGGGGGGGTATTTTTGTGATGGCATGGACCTTGAGGGGGTCTATTGTGATGCTGCATTGGGAGACGATGAACCCAAGGAGGTGTCCAGTGGTGATGCAGAATACACATTTGAGAGGGTTCAAGCAGATATCGTACTGACGACATCTGTGAAAGACAATGCGTAAGTCATCGAGATGTTGAGTGCACTTCTTGGATTGAGCGGTAAGATATTCCAAGTAGGTGAGGATGATTTGAGCCAGATCATGAAAAATGTATGTCATGGCACGTTGAAAAGTGGCACCAATATTATTAAGGCCAAAAGGCATGACACAATATGAAAAATTACCCTAGGGGGTATTGAATGCGGTTTTGTATTGATCCGCTGGGTGAATCTGAATTTGGTTGTAGCCAGAGAAACCATCCATAAACGACAAATCCTCATGGTCGAAAGAATCATCGATAATTTGGTCGATAAAGGGAATTGGAAAATTGTCTTTGGGGAAGGCGTGATTGAGATCGCGAAAGGCCGTACATACGCGGATAGTGCCCTATTTTCTATTAACACGGACGGGGTTGGAGACCCATGACGTATATGCAATGGGGTATATGAACCCGACAATGCATAATTTGACAATCTCGGCTTTGATGGCTGCCTCTTTGGATGGGTGTAATGGATGTTTCTTTTGTCGTACCGATGTGATATTAGGCCATGTGTCTATACGATGTTCGACCATAGAGGGATCAAGGTCAGGCATCTCTGTGTATGACCAGGCAAAAATGTCCCAGTATTATTGGAAGAGAGCTTTGTAAGCTATGAGTTCTTCAAGAGAGCATGCAGTGTTGATGGTGATTTACTCTATGATTCTAGGTTTGATGGAAATATCGATTTTGATGGTGGGGGAAATGTTGGCCATGTTACCTTCTTCAAAAGCATCGAGGGCAGGGATAGGGTTATTGAACCAATCTATATGCCTTGAGGGGATAAAATCTTAGGTTTCGATTATGTATATGGGTTTTTTTTTGGGAGATGAAAAGTATTCTTGTGAAAGAAAGAGTGATATGTGATGGAGCGGGTCCCATGGAAAATCGAGGGTAGTTAATTCCTTGAGGATGTCTTCGTCATAGTGGAACTATTGAGGATATAAGGGATCCAGGGGAGTAACATTGGTGACTGTCACCATGTGGTTTTCTTCTAGTGGTAAAGAAGTAGGGGGAATGACGCAAGGGGGTTGCGATGGTTCGCTCGACATAAACCAAATATCGAGATACTATAGGTTGAAAATGGTAGTCTGTCGTAAGATTTTCGTGGGGAAATGAATTGGAGAATTGGGGGGATTTGGGGGAAAATCCTCCTCTAGGCGATCTATGAACCATGGAGAAGTGGGAAGTGCCTCAGGCTCGAGAGAGAAGATATAAATCATATCAGGAGAGGGAGTAGGGGGGAATATTGGCATCACTGGAGGTGGGGAGATGGGAGGATTGGGAATAAGGGTTAGTTGACGACACCTATATTCAATAATCGTGGGACATTAGTAGGTGAAATGATCTAGTGATTCACAAAGAGAGAAAGGACATCTCATTCATTCATTGACTGAGGTCGTGACATAATGGATGTCAGTACCATGTGTTTGAGATGATGTGGATGGAAGGGGTTCTTGTTGAAATCTCTTGCATATTGCCACTAGCGTCTGTCGAAAGTGGGGTAGCATAGGGAAATGGTGGGTGTAATGGCCATATTCTGAACAGATAGTACATGAGAATTTGGTTCGCAGTCCTTTATTGCCAGTGGTAGTACTAGGTGAATTGGATGAAGTGATAAGCGGTGTCATTACTCAAGGGATTTGAATTAAATTGCACAGCTCAGGAAGAGAAAGACATTTATTTATGGGGTGTCTGTCTGTCTCGCATAATGCGTAAGGAGGTTGAATTCATGGGGGAAGTGGAGCGGTGGGTTGTTTCTTCTTCCTTCTACCCCCAGCTATAGTAGTGGTGCTAGCAAGTGGGGGTGAGGGTAGTGTGGTTGGAGTAAGGATTGGAATATGCATCAGGATTCCTTTGGTTTGGGGAGGGAGGGATGGTTCAGGGACCATCGCAAGTGGATGTAGATACCATACTAGAATTTCCAGCACCATATTGGGAAGGGTAAGCGTGGCGGCTACCTGGAAAGCTTATACGCACGGTGGGGGGTAAAAGAAGGGGATTTGAGTAATGGCTTGGGGGAATGTCTCCCAAACCAGGATGTGGCCTTGGAGAAGGGTAAAATTGGGAACAGGTGGAGCTGAAGAGTTCTCAGGGGGTCCCTGAGGAAGGAGCTCTATGACGAGTGGGATGTCAGATAGTAAGGAAGCCTCTGTGGGAGGAAGGGTATCTCTAGTTTCTATTCCATTGGATGAGATGACACATACTTGTGCTGAGGGATGTATGAGCGGAGGTGCTCCATGGTATATTCCTAGCAAATATGGGTCTTTGAAAATTTTGGGACCCATCACAATGAGTGGGTAGGCATCGAGATTAGTGTGGAAAAAGGGTAGGATATTATTGATGTTGGGGGAAGGGTTGGGCTCATAATGTGACACTTGGTTGATGGTGACTATATTTCCATTGTGGGGGAACATCATTGTGTGAAACACATAAGAGGCCACAACCTTTAGAGCATACATGTAGCTACGTCCGAACAAGATGTTGTAATCGAGCGGAGCGTCGGTAAATTCAATGTCAATGAGGATAGTCTTTCCCCGAAGTTCATTGGAGACATTTTGAAAGAGCCCTTCAGGGGAGGATGGTTATCCATCATAAACTCTCAGAGTGATGGTGAATGGTATGAGCTCAGGGGAGCCAAGTTTATGCCATACGGTTTTGGACATGATGCATGTGGATGCACATTCATCAATGATTCAGCGATGAACTATGATGTTCTGGATTTTAACCGGTATTTGGAAAGAGACCAAAGTGGGGAGACGAGCTTCCCCACTATCAAGATCAAAGGTGATGAGTCGAGTATCGGCAGGGTCGACTACCCCTAGGGAGGAAAGTAATGACTTCCATTGAGTAGGGAAGGTTTGAAGGACTTCTAAAACTGACGTGGCAACAGGAGATTGTGCCAAGTCATCGATCAGACTATAATTGTGTGTCACCCTAGCCTGAGGGTTGTTGATATTCTATTGCAATGGGATTCGAGGAATATGAAGGGGTGTTTTAGTATTAGGGTGAGGAATCGTCAAAGGTGGGCCAGTTGTGACTGGATCTTCTTTTGAGGTAGTGGGAACAGAATCAGGGGGTGTGTTGTATTGACAACTGTGTGTTTGTAGGAGAACTTCTTCCTCGCTAGTGAGGAGGATAGTGCAATCTGCAAGAGTGTTAGGGTTTGGATACTATCCCATATGTGCTGGGGCGAGATGCATCTCATTTTGGGTGTTCATCACCCCTTGGTATGGAATGGGGTTTTGTAACATAGTTAGGGGGGGTTTTTTGCAAATATGGTTGTGGGGCTTGCTGGGGGGCAAGCGGTGTTGGGGGACGTGGTCCATTACCAAATTCTTTCATTCGTTTAAAGTCAGTGATTTGAGGGAAATGGTGGGTATAATGGCCATACTCACCGCAAAGGGCACAAGGGAAGTTTGTCCGAATATTTTTTTTATTCTTCCCTTGGTGTTTGTTGTTATTGCCCCCTTGGGGGTTCTGGTTCCCCTGATTTTGGTTTCCCCCAGAAGGTTAGTTCTGTTGGGGGTGATTCCCTCCTGGTCCTAGATTATTATTGCTTTGGTTGTTTCCTTTATTTTTGGCATTATTCGACTAATGGGTTGGATTTTCCATATTCATTTGTTCAAAATTTTGATATTGTTGAATGGGAGATGGCTAAACAAAGTTAACGCCAGCATGTGGGTGTCCTTGTGGTGGATCCATGGGCTGCGGAGGGTCAGAAAATGGAAATTACAGATTATTTTGTGGAAATTATCCATAGGGTACATAGGAAGGTGTAACGATTTCACTAGTGCTTAGGGTGTAAGTTGAGGTAGAGGGGGTACTAGAACTTGGTTGGACAATAGGGCACGTTGTGGGTGCCGACGATGGTCCACTTATGGGTGGAGGAAGGGAAATAGTGTAGGGTTTTTTATAAGGGGGAGGAGGATAATAAGGGGGTCCTCCATATACCAACGGATATTGAGGTGGTCCATACATAGGTGGTTGTTGGGGGCATGGATTGTGGTGTGTTGTGGTACCAATCAATCCATCTATTGAGTGAGACATCCCAGGTTTGTCCTGGCTGAATGGTACGGGTCTTGGGGCATCAGGTAGTATCGTATATAAGTATCCTAACTGACAATAAATGAGTTCGAACTGTTGAGCCTTGCCGATGGCTTCTTCTTCAGACTGGGGAAAGGTGGCAGCCACATATTTGGAAAGGAGGGAAACAAGTGATTTGAGAAACCAATTGAGGCATTTTTTCTTGGTGGCTTCATCTTTGCATAGACTATGTCACCGACGCCATTCGTGAATGTGGTCAGCGATATGTATGGAAGAGGTTTTTTTTAAATCTGAGAGCAGTTCGATACCATTGTCATGATGGATTGGTAGTTGAAAGAAGTTCAAAAATTCTTTGGCCAAAGATTCAAAAGTCACATGGGACCCATATTTCTCTTCTACATACCACTTGGCTGACGGGCCAGTGAGCGTGTATTGGAATAAACTCAATCGGACAGAGTCATCCATGATGTTGTTTGAAGAACACCATAAGTGGAAGGTCATGATATGGTTGGACGGGTCGTCTCCCACTTTTACTTAAAACTTTTGGATGTCTGAAGGTAGTTTGGTAGGCATTGTAGGCATTGTAGGCCATGTGGGGTCATGCAATAAAGGATCATTAGTGAGCTTAGTCAAATCCGGTATGTTGAGGGAAGCCAAGTAGGGCATCTGGGATGGCGGTGGAGGATTATTTCTAGCCATGATGTGAGTGTTTTGTGTACCTTCTCCTTGAGGGGGGTTAGGTGGGGTTGTACTTCCTCCTTGGGAAGAAGTTTTCCCCCCGCTTCCATGTAAAGGAGAGAGAGTGGACGGTTGAACTTGGGAAGTGGACCCAAGTAAAGTGGAACCAAGCAAAGAAGATCCCAAGACACTAGCACTCACAGGGGTGTGAGAAGGTGGATTCAATGAGTTGGAAAAACTTCATAGGAGAAATACATCCACCCTCTAGTGGAAAACACAAGTGGATCCTCACTGTCACCAACTAGTTCACCAAATGGATTGAGGTTGTGCCCACCAGGAATGCCACTGACAAGGTAATCATGAATTTCCTAGAAACTAATATTTTTTCCAAATTTGGTTGCCCCAATAATCTTGTAACAAAAAATTCCCAAGAATTTAAGTCCAAAACCATGATTGACTTATGTGGCAGTCACAACATTTCCTTGACACATTTGACACCCTATTACCCTCAGGGAAATGGCCTGGCAGAGTCATCAAACAAGACTCTCATAAGGATCATTAAAAAGTTGTTGACTGAAATAAAAACATCTTGGGACTCTAAACTCAAATATGCCTTATGGGATGACAAGATCATCACTAAGAATTCTCTAGGAACCTCACCATTCCATCTTGTTTATGTCATAAACTTTGTTTTTCCTACTCAACTCGGTATACCAATCCTAAAATTCTTGCAGGAGGATATTGAGGAGCTCAATGACATCCAATAGAGGATCATCCAGATTATAGAAGTTCAACAAAGAAGAGAGGCACTTGATCAGAGAACAGAGGCATACCAGAGCAAGATCAAATCAACCTTTGATAAGAAAACCAAGGAGATTTTTCAGGAAGGTGACCTGGTTTTGAGGTGGGATGTCAGAAGGGATGACAAGTCCAAGCATGGTAAATTCGAAAACTTTTGTTTTGGCCCATTTAAGTTTGTTGAAGTTTTGAATAACAACACATTCATCCTGCATAATCTAGACGATATAGAGATCTTTGGAGCCCTAGTAAATGGGCCCTTCCTGAAACACTATTTTGTTTAATAATGGTGGGAGGTCCCTCTTGTACCATAGACACTCCTTTATTTATTGCTTTTGATTAGTTAGTTGTGTGGATAGAGACTCCATAGCCCAATAAGGCACTGAGGTGCAGTTTTAGTTTTTAATTCAATAAAATGCATGGTCGAGGTACAGTAACAGATACACAGGGATAACAAATAGAAATGAGGGTAAGTGATAAAAGGTAAGAGCAGTTATCTAATATCAAGAAACCTATCTACAGTTCTTAGTACCTCACAAGGACGAGTTATCCCTAGTTGGAGCCAATGTTGTAACCTAGGTCTGCATCCCCTACCTTTCCTCTCTTTTTCCCTATGACTTCATCAATTTTTCCTCTTCTGGTTGGTTAAGACATTTTCCCATTACTGAGTGACTTGGTTCTTATTCATTTATTTTTGGTTTAAGTCTCTTGCGCATTTTAGTTCTGTTTTTCTGGAAAGGATGAAATATATGTTGGATTTGGTTCGAATTACTTGTCATCCTATTCTCCATTGATCCATCTCACCACAGGTCAACCAAGACTGCTTCTATATGCAGGAAACACCCGTGGACAAACGCATCCATTCAGAATGGTCATTTTCAGGCTAGGATTGCCGAAATGAATAGGGAAAGTTTCAACGGTAAAGATTCACCAAGCAAATCATATCAATGTTTGTCGACCATTCGGTGGTTCATAATTGCATGGAGTTTAACACCATGAGTCGTCCAAAGACCCGAAGTCCCGAAGTAAATCTAGACCATCCATCAGAGGGGACACGTGGCGACAGATCATTCACCTCGGAGATTTACCTCTGAGAGATTTTTCATGTTTCACATTTGAAACACACGAAGCCTGAAAGTCCGAAGTGAATCTAGACCTTTGATTCCAAGTCAACAAGAACCATCAATCCTTGAAGTGGGTAAATATCATTGGAATCACAGATCATCATTAGATCGATGATCACACTTCCTTGTGGGGACGTAAACTTCTTGACCATTAATTTTCCTAAGTGGTCCCGCAATTAGAACCATGGTATTTTGGAAGGATACATGGTAGCTTATGGTGGATTGCGGGCCCAAAGGCGGTCTGGATCCAAACCACCCTCAACAGCTCCAGCAATCACGTGCCTGAATGACATGAGATCACCATGTCACCTCCCCTCATCCCACTCACTACTCTCAATCCTCTCACCACTCGACACTTGTCCTCTATTAACCCCCATGCTGATCTCCATCGATGGTGGCCCACCTCTCCAGATCAACGGTCCTTTTCGCAACTTGGACCTCCCCGACCATTCTACATTTAATGTTGGGGGAGGTCCGAGCAAGTATTTTTCCCATCGCAGGCCCTACCTAACGTGGTCGCTCCTCAATTAATCGGACCCCCTCTCTCTAATCCACTTACCNCCCCCCCCCCCCCCCCCCTCCGAGTTCCTCCCAGGTTGTTTTCCAATACCACCCCCTCTCTCCTTTCACCACCTGTTCTCCACTCACTTCCCAACCTATCTACTCCTCCTCTCCCTACATGTCGCCAACTCCATACTCTTGATACCTCCATCATATTCACACCTCCTCTCACTTTGACATTTGTCTTCACACGTCATCTACCCTCATGTCCATTCATCCTGTCTCCTGATTGGGTGCTCGCCTCCACATCTCCCTTCATGCTCGATGGGCCGAAAACCATCCCAGTGAAGCTATTTCATAGGTATAGATGGCATCTAACAGGTTCAATACAGAGTGTTCTTGGCTTCCAAAATCTCAGGAATAGACAAAGAGTTAAGTCTCAGTCACATGTCTACGCAGATTAGTTCCATAAACACTTCAACAAACTCTGCTCATGCAGCTGGTTATCTCCAGTGGCATCCAATAGCTCACAAACATGTTGTCATTCAACACAGAGCTATGCTTTGTCACTCGGAGGCTAATTTTTGGCCACACAGTTCCTCCAACACATGCATCAGTTCTGTCGCAGAGACAGTAGTAGTTTTATTTGATTAAGTCTAGCATTTTCCTAGATTAGATGCAAGAGTGGTCTTCTGTGTGTGATAAGAACCACACTTGATGATTAAGTCCAGTGTCTTAGTTAAGTTAATTATTTGATTTATGAACAGTTCCCTAAATTTAGGACTCAGTCCCCTAAGGAAGAGATCCTCTGCAACTCTTTTAAATAGTTATTTTTTGGATATTGTAGAGGCCAGATGTTTTGAGGAAAGAATAGAAATACAACATATTGGTTGGACCCATTTTATGCATGGATTAAAGATCTCTATTTGGTGAACATATTCTTGATGAGAGTGTTTCATTCAAATATTCATGTGTTTTCATTATTATCTTGAATACAGTTTTTTATTTGTGCTACGTACATTTCATTTCCTTTCAGCTATTGTACGACTTGTTTTTATTGATATGAAACTTGTTAAATAGCTAATGCTTTGGTGAAGATTTTTTTTCTACAACCTTTGGGAGTTATTGTGTTTTGATACATGTTTGATGTCTTGAAATGATATTTTAAGTATTGAACTTCTTGTAGTAGATTATTCATTGAGTAGTTTGTTGTTTCCCTCTATTTTATATTATTTCACCGATCTGTCATTTGTGTGCCATCAGCCAAGGAGGGCCCCCATCCATATCATTCTGCCAACCAAACCTTTCATTTTTCTTGATAGAATAACCCTCTAACCAACCAACAAAAGAGTTAAAAGAAGAAATCACTCTAAACTGATAGGTGGCCTAGCTTTTCCCTTTAGTAGTCAGGTGTATACATTAGGACCAACATTCACCATAAAATGCAAGTGTTATATCAATGTAGCATTATCTTCAAATAGTTGCAGAGTAAATAAACAATGAACAAATGAGCAATCACACACATACATAGTACACTAGTGTTTTACGTGGAAACCCAAAGTGAGAGAAAACCACAAAATGTTTTTTCTTATATGTATTTAAGAATTACATTCATTGGAAGCACCAACTTCCTTTTTTTTCTAGCTACAACTAGAAGGAGGCTCCAAACCCCTAGTTTCTCAGGCTACAACTTGAGGGAAGATCAAACTCCCCAATTCTGTAGCTACAACTAGAAGGAGGCTACAACCTCCTATGTTCTTTGGCTACAACCGGAAGGTGGCTACAACCACCTGTCCTTTCCCCGTCCAACCTACCTGACGTATAAGTAGAAGGATGGAACCACTTTCACACTATAAATGTGAGATATATTGTTGTAAACCTATACCAATCAACCTTTACCTCAAACTATACCATGAACAAGTGCATCAACCATGCACCAAACCTGTACGAATAACCTGTCCAAACAACCTATCAAAACAACCTGTATCATCAATCTTATCAACCAAATCAGATCTACTCACCAAGATCAATCACAAAGACAACTCTCAAATATGTGCATCAACCAAGCATAAAACAAAAACTCATAATCATCACCAAGATCAATATGTGATTCTAATAATATACAAATACAAGTATGCTACATCATCCATAAACCATGTGTCAACAATACTACTAACAAGTTCCTCCAAGCATGTACCAAGTATGTACCAATAATGCATCAACTACTCATCAACTATGACTCATCAATATGTACAAACATCATCAACTATACACCTCATGTATGTGCCAACTCATCAACTACTTGTCTCAACCATGTACCCAAAATGTACCTCAACCAAAATCCCTCATCAATTTCATCATCCAAATCTGATTTTTAACTTTGTAATAGACTTGGTGTATAGGATCACATAATGGCAAACCTTCCTTAACTTTAACAACAAGAGACTAGAATTTTCATCAAACTTTACTTTAGTCTCACATGACTAGTTTTGGATTATTCAACAACCCTAACTTGAAATAATCATAACTATGTACATGTAATGAATAAAGATNTGAAAATAGTACACAATGTTCTTCAGTGTGTTTTATGCAATTCTTTCAGGTGTCACTACTTGGAACCTCTCAAAAAAGGAGTTATAGAAAAAATGGTATACGTTGTTGAATTTTGGCTTATTCTAGAGAGTGAACTTATAGAGCATGTCCCACACGGAATATTTGTTGTATGGATATGAAAATTGTAAACAGAATACTATAAGCTGTAATCTAACCAACACATTTGGTATTACTAAATTTGGATATGTTATGAATAAGTTATGAATTTTTTACCCGAAACACTTGTTTTAGATTAGTTTCAAGACTAGCCACAAACCCTATTTTCCATGGAGTGTAACTCCAAAAATACAATGACCCACAAGCTGAAATTTGCACCACATCTACTTGGATATGTTTCCTCAATGACCTCCCAATTTCATGGTCTAACTCATTCTATAAAAAACATTATTGCGAAAATGGTGAGATGACCTGTAAATAACATACCTTAGAAAGGATCATCAAAATAATTTATCCTCCCTTGAATTTCGGCCTTCTTTACTTCACCTTCCCTCTGAAATTAGGCTTAGATATCATTTGGTTACCTCAGTCACCTATAGATATTCAATATCCTCAAGTGTTATTAAAATGAGAGATCCTTGCCTCTTATTTATACTTTCATGTAGCTTTCTCAAAGGGTTACCTTTTAACCATATTAACCGACTTTCCTTATTTTAGGGTTAAGCCACTTCTAACCACTTGTCAACTTAGTAATTTCTCCATTAAATTTCCAACACTATGCCATATATATCAAGTGGTACAACATCCAAATCCACTTCAACAATCAACTTTGAAGCGATAGAAAATATTATCCTACATTGTTTAGTGACATAAATTTTTTCTCTATCACATTCCCAACCAAGAGGATAAGGCTTCGGATGTGGTTTCATTTCAAGACCCATCTTCTTGACAAGTGCTTCAGATATTAAGTTTACTTGGGTACCTAGATCAAATAAAGTAACTATCTTAGTATGTTTAGATACAACTCTTATGTGAAATAATTCATTCCTCTTTCATTCATCAACATGAGATTCATTATTGGAACTTGAACTAGCATGAAGAGAATCTTTAACTTACACTCCAACCGTTGTGATCTTTCCTTCATCTCCTGAATCGGAACCAAGATCTTGTTGCACTATAGCAATGGTTTTTTTCTACCCCTTTCCACCAAACTGTTTTGTTTTCTTTTCTGGATGCAGTTTCCAACAATGTTCTTCATTGTGACCGCTCTTCTTGCAATGAGTGCAATATGGTTTTCCTCCTCTCGTCAATATGGTGGTCTTCTTGTCCTTCCTTTTAAAATTATTAAAAGTATTATGTGGGATATTGGAAGGTTTCTTTGTGGCGTCTTCTTGAACATGTTTCCCCCTGTTCTCAAGGTGAGTGGCTTGCACACAAACTTCATCAAGACTAGTAGGGTTAAACAAGAGAAAAGTATGATGAATATAACTGTGAAGTGCACCAATATACTTCATTAAATTTTCATAATAATCCAAAGGAATGTTCAATGCAAGAGCTTTCTTCCTAAATTCTTCTATAAAACCTTGTACGGTTTGACCTTTACTTTTCCTTAAAGTTTTCCATTCCATCATTCCTTTATGTAAATACCCTAATGGATAAAATTGTTTCCTTATCATTGATTTAAATTCCAACCATGAGGAAAGAAGATTACCACACTTACTCTTGTCCTGAAGATTTCTCTCCCACCATACGAGAGCGGTGCCTTCCAACCGAAGAGAATCCAATTGCACTTCAACTTCATGTTCATCAATATGTTGGACACGAAAATACACTTCAACCTGTCAGATCCAATTAACTAGATTTTCAGGATTAACATCTCCATTAAACATAGGTAAAGAAAATTTTACATCAAGATTTAATAATGATTTCTTAAAAGAGGATTTATGGCTAGAATGATGACAATGATGAGAATGCTTAGAAGAAGAACTAGAACTTGACGATGGATATGGAGGCTTAGGAGGATCTCCTCCAGCCCCTTGGTTTACCGAAGCATCATGATCTGCATGTGCTTCATTTTTCTTCCCTTTCTTCTTCATCCTCTTCTTGTAATCTCCATACATTCATTCGACCATTT
>ML781752.1:875195-887213 GCA_009831015.1 Picea engelmannii | reverse complement strand
TCATTGGTTATGGTAGATGTCCCGGGGTCAAGCCCCGTAGACTCTCCTTTTGGGTTGGTATTGTTATATTGGATATATTTGTATTGCTCCCATTCCGCTATTCTGGTGGTGGCTCTAGAACCATAACAATGATATAAAATTGTGGCTATAGTCCCTATCTATTTTTTTTCAAATTTCATTCACGGGATGTCCCTGTGCATTTCTCGCCTTCCATGTGGTATCCCTTGATTGTGTCATGTGGCTGCCTCTCATTGGACCACGCTACCCCCTGCCAATTCAGCATTCTACATCATCCGTATGGATTGTATGGAATGCCACATGGCATGATCTGATTGGTCCACAAATCGGTCCAAAATGCCAAAAATTGGGTGACACGTGGCAGCCTTTGGTGCTTCCACATAATCATGCTGACGTCAGCATGCCACATGTCACTTCCCTGCTCCTGCCATGTGTATTGTATAGAATTTGATGTTATATATACAAATGTTGACGTCAGCAATATGGATGTTGACTCATCCCCTAATGACTGGGCTAGGTTGACCAAACTTTGACTGAAATATATTTCAATCTGTAACTTTGTTTGATGAGTCGTTTACATCGTTAGAAATCTTGCGACGCTATCTTCGCGATCATGCCATTTTCACTGAGTTTTGGGATCTTTTAATTTTTTCCCTTTCTTTGTTTGTTGGAGCCATTCTGAGCGTTATGAGTTGCCTCTGTGAGTTCTTAGTTGTTCTTAGCCTTCTCTGGATCCTTTTTGGATCACCACACTACACACTTTACCTCAACATACTCATATATCGTACCCTTTACCTTACACTTGGTTTATTTTTCATTACTTATTAACCCATTGGTTTGGAAAACTCGTAATATCCCATACCCCCTTTCACACTTAGATTATTTTTAAAATCCATTGATGGAATCCCTCCTTATTTCTCCCTTCCCCCTTTCCCTTTCCCATCACTTTTCTTCCCACCCACCACACTCATATTTACCCCCCACCTCCGCTACCCTTATTTATCCCCCTTCCTAACTCACCTCACTCCCTTACCCCCTCACTTCCCTCACTCCCCAACCCGCCACACTCCATTTCCCTTACCTCAATCTCTCCACACTTTAGTGGGGGGGACTCACCTCATTCCTCACCCACTGACCCTCTCCCTAAAAACTATCCCCCTCACTTTTGTTGCCTACATTATCCATTTCCCTCACTTACCTTCTCACTTAATTCTCATTCACTCTCCCACTTAATCCCAAACCTTATTTTTATTATATAAACTCCTAACCAATAATATTGTTCCACATGGAAACCTGTGAAGAGATGACAAGTGGCAGACCATAATTGGATGACATGGCATGATATTATTGGTGATACATGGAAGCCCACAATTGGATGACATGGCATGATCTTATTGGTGATGCATGGTAGCTCATGGAGGGATACACTTGGCACATTATTAATGGTGCCACATGGCAGATTTTTATTGGACATACGTAGCATATATATATATATATATATATATATATATATATATATATATATATATATATATCCAACCACATGAGGAAATGTGGCAGACAATTAATTTGTGACGTGTGGAAATAATTGAGTGGATGACTCATATGATGACTAGGCATGGTTAGAGTTTGACTTGGCATGCAAAATTATATTTTATTAATCAATTTTATAAGGGAGGTCAAGCTCTCAAAGATCCATATCTTCTCTTATGTTCCTTACAAAGTGTATGAAACACTTAATATTATATACATTAAGACTCTTAATATCCCAATGCATGTGGTATTAACCTTTTTGAAGAAAAATTTGAATTCATAAGAGAAACAAAAATGAAATTTAATCCAAGGGTTGATATTATCCCAAGACCTCTGATCGACAACCCCTGAGTCATGAACTTTTGAAGACCATAACTTGAGCTATGGGAGATGAAATTGTGAAAACTTTATACCATTAGAAATTTATTTTGATGAAGAAGATGATGGTATAGGTTAGAAGGGATGAAATTGGATAAATTTTTCAAAACAATTGAAATATCAGTCAACTTCATTTTTAATGGATCCGCTTGACAACTCAACTTCACGAGCTCATATCTTGAGATCCGGACGACGGATTTGGGAAAACTTTATATCATTAGAAAGACAAGAAAATAAATATCATATTTTGAGTGATTTAAATGGATAAAAAATTAATTATTCTATCCATAAAATCAAAACACAGTCATATTCTTTTAAATGGAAATTAATTAAATTTTGTAAATAAAATTTTAATTAAAAACTTTTATTAAAAAATGAAAAGGGACCCATTTGAAAGATGTGGATATTAATTATGTAAGTTCATTAATTAATAATTAGTGAGTAATTAATTAAAGAGAATGCTTTAAGAAGAAAAATGTACAGGAAATTGAAGAAAGGAAAAACCCTAACTACTCAAGTAGTTAGAAGATCTAACTTTAAAAAGGGAAGAAGCACTTCATTAGGGGTCCATAATCAAATTATCAGAGGGGTAGGGGAAGAATATCATAAGAATACTAAGGTACAACCATGAATATATAGAGAAGATTATGATCAATGAAGAGAAAAATCCATCTTCTCCACTCTTTTCCTTCTTCTACACCAGTTCTCATAGCTTTATGCTTGAATCTCTAAATTGGGCATAAGGATGAGTTATTGAGTGTTCTTCTTGTATTCTTCAAAAAAAAATTCTTATATGCTCATGGATTTTTTACATCCATACATATGACTGTCAAATATTTTGTAATAAAGAACATCTTTCATGAATTAAACTCCACAAAGAATTACTTCTGGATTGATTTCAATTGTATGTTGTAACTTTGAGTTTTAAGTATGAGATATTTGAAATTAATCTATCAAATTCTCTTTTCATATTCAAAGTAATTCTCTTTAAAATTCTTTGAGATGAACAAATTATTCTCTCTTATTTCCTGTGAAGAAGATATGGATGCATTTGTATGTGATTAAGAAGATTGTATATTTGGTGTTGATCACAAAGAAATTTTGATATTGAAGCCCTCCTTCAATATTTTTATTGTTGAAATACTTCTTGTTGCATATAAATATCATATTAGGATATTGAAGAACAATTTTATTGAATAAATTCAAGAAATAAAGATCTAGGGTTGTTTCCTAAGTATCCTCCTAATCCAATATATTCAAGATATATCTTTTAGCCAAAGAGTAGTACCACCTCTTTAAAAATGTAGGGGAATTCATATCCTCGTGAGGTTTCTGTTTTAGTATTAACAAATTCAAACATCAACATGACCATGATTATATCACTCATGAGCATGGGTATGCCCAAATCAAGAAGAGGATACTCTTACTTGATTTGTGTTGATGATTTTGTTCTTGGATCAGTTGTTTGGGAACTTTCATTGGGATTTACTTCAATGCATCCTCACCTCTCGGAGTTATAATGTATTTCGGCCATTAGTTGTTCTTCTGACCTCATACATTAGGGGGAATTTGTTATACAACAAGTTGGCTCACCAATTTTCATTTGTGAGATGGCCTAGTCCATTCCCTAGATTGCAAACTTAAATCCCATTCTCCTTCCTCAAAATCATCTAAAAAACAACACTTTTGTTCCCATACGCTATTCACCCATGTTAAAATTTCATATATACGCTATTTTCTAGTGTACAAACTGTGTATACCCTCAATATTTTGAAAAAATGGAAACATTCCACATTTTTAGATGGGCTTTTCGGTTTTTCTTGTTCCTAAACTTCCCTTGGCCTATACACAATGAAATATAACCATCTCAACCTATTTTGGATGGTATATAAGAACCTATGTGGCTATGGATGAGGGGAGACAACCTTTGTGCAAGATTATGTTGACGATTTACAAGATTCCCTATTTCCCTTAACCTATAAGTAGCATCCCCTAATCTGGAAACTTGTTTTCTAGCATTCCTTTTTCTCTCATATGTGAATGTAGGGTGTGTTCCTATCCCTTCTGGGTCATTCGAGGAAGAGCCACTTTGCTAAGTTGATTCTTGAAGGGTCTAGTGGGGGAACTTATGCGGTTGGATTTGAGGAATTGTCGGTAGTTAGCATAAGGTTTTAACTACCTACTTATACTGTTTCAATAAAAGAGTTTTATTTCCCTCCATATATGGGTAATTTTTTTCAATCTATTTATATATGTTAACTTGCTTTACATATTTAAATTTACAAATTACATGTATAAATTGATTTCATAACTACCTTGTTGCAGTATATACTTGAACTCCTTTTGCATGTTGGTACAATTAGATATTAGGAGAAATAAAAGGTCGAGAGCGAGGAACTACATCGAATGTTGGATACAAGATATGAAGTATAATATTCCCTCTTCCAAGTAGTTATTTTATTGCAAGTTTGGATGTGTGAGGGTAGGTTTTGTATTTTAGATATGGTCATTCTCAATTGTGACATAGACCCAAGGTCATAGGGTAAAAATCCTATAAAACCTACCCCCTTAGAGAAGACACTAGTCTATGGAATCAAGATAGCATGAACGTTCAACTCACCATTATGCAAACATGAAGACAAAACTAAATCATATTGCAGAAGTCTAAATATTACAATAAAAATGGAATGTAATTGCTAGATTAATTCTCCTCCCCCCAACTCTAGGGAAGATGAGGTTCTTATGCAATACATAGATGTCTAAAATAACACAAAGAGATGAATGGGAAGCCATGAGAATCGACTGTTCATCTGTTTACATTGATATTGTGAAATTTTAGTAAAATTTGGGTCAATGCTAACTCGATAAGCAAACTAATTTCTCCTTTAGTCACCTACTTGCCTCGTGTTTCCTTCCTATGTGAAGATCATTTCCTAATATCAACGCTAGACTCGAAATTGCGGCAATGCAGAGTTCATGATAAAGAACCACATGTTTCTCTCAAATTGTAGATTGTTTTAGAAAACATATCACTTGAGACTAAATTTGATGTGCTACAGACAAAACCCATGTCGCATAGTTTTCAAAATTCATCATCATCTACTCATAAATTGGGACAAAAGTTGTTTGTTTCAAAATTGTTGCTAATTTTAGTCCATACCCTTATCTCATACTGGAGGTCCACTCGTGTGATATGGGTAAGGTTTGATCCACCCAGATACATTTCTTCAATCTTACGAAAAAAACCATGTTTTCTATTTCCATGTGGAGGTGCACTAGTATACCAATCTTGGAATTGTATCAATAGTGTCATATTGTGCTTGGAGTTTCAACCATGGTGAGCAATTTCATCCATTGTCAGAAGTTATAGGTTCTAAAAGATAACCACTATAATTTCTCTATATAGAAATGTTAGTGCATGATTGTAACAAATTCCTTAAGAAATATGAAATAATAGTATAAAAATGGCATATGGGGAAAGATTCATACCTTAATGAAAAGTGAGTCAAAGAGGATAATGAAAGTATAAAAAATGAAGTTATTAATGAAAAATAGTGAGCAAAAAGGTATTACATGGGTGGTGAAATTATGTCAATTTAGGCACCCATCATCTCCCCTGGCCAAAAATTGTTGCATGTCCCCATGTAACCAACAATCACTTAGTGTTAGAGAAGTCAGGGTGACCCTGGGGGTCAATGATACCACAAATTACCTCTTCTACTGCCTCCTTCTCTTCATTGATACCTTGTTCTGCTGGAGCTCCTTTATTTTTTCCTTCCTCTATCTCTGTTGAACTGGATTTATCAATTACCATAAAATGTGTATCCTGAACAACTACTTCTCTTTGTGTCTTTAAGTTAATCTCTTTCTTGTGAGCCAGTGAAGGGTTCCCCAGCATCAAAAGGACTTGTTGCAGGGAAACCTGATTTCTTTAGGTGATGATTTTGATAGAATATAACACTCCTTTCCCAATGGAACCCTAAAACCTATTCAAACAATATCTTCAAAAGTAGCTCTCAAGTGATTTTTAGAAATTTTGATGGAGTTGTAACAATGTGTTATAGTAGCTGCTAAAGTAACAACATAGTTGAAAATGTGGCATTTGATGCAAACAGTGATTTGGAATCAAGATATTTTTGGTGAGTATATATAATGCCTCTTCCTCCAAAAAATCACGACAACCTAGTGCACCAATCTCAAGATACATACAAATAAGATGTTACAGGAAAGTAACAACAAGTGTTGTATCTGCAAATGTTTTAAACCATTTTATCACAAAATACAAATTGGGTTTTTTTGAAATTTTGTGAGCATATTTTTACTATTTAATTTCTTCTTCATACAAAAAATCAGAGCCTTTTGATGCACGGACTTTTAGATAAAAGGAAATTGGTTTTAGGTGACAGTGGCCACTTTCTTGAAATACATGAACTAGAATTACCTGAAAAATTTTGTTTCTTGTTCCTCTCATTGGAGTGTTTTATGGAAATCACATGTACAGTTTGTGAGAAATGCTCAATTCAATTTCTGCATGTTTATAAATGTGAATGAGTGAATATTGAGAGATTACCATGAACCTATTTTGTTTTTCCTTGGAATCCTGATCCCATTTTCCCACTATGATATCCCATGAAGTGTAAAGGAACCCCTATACACAACATGTCCTTATGAATATTCTATGAAAAAATGTGTTCTCTTATTTTGTTCATGGTTCTTGTGGAGAAACAACATTACTTTTTCTTCTTACTATTGGTTCTTAATTTTTCCTTCTCTTTTGGATTGGAAATTATTTCATCAAGAGTTCCTCTTTGTTGATTTAACAAGAGGCATTGGTTTCTGTTTGAATTTACGAGAATATTTTTACTCAAATGTTCTTATTGTTGTACCAATGAGAA
Source organism: Picea engelmannii (assembly GCA_009831015.1). Classification (NCBI taxonomy): domain Eukaryota; kingdom Viridiplantae; phylum Streptophyta; class Pinopsida; order Pinales; family Pinaceae; genus Picea; species Picea engelmannii. The sequence continues at coordinate 880,389 of ML781752.1, read as the reverse complement.
CTTCTAATTCTTCTTTTGTTTTTCCATATTTTTTTGGCTTATCTATCTATGACCCTTGAGGCTTGGGAGAGTGTTCCTAAGGAATAATTTTTGCTAGTTCTGTATTAAAAACAAGAACCTATATCTCATGTTCCTCCATTTGTGTTGTGCCCTCTACCTCGTGTGCAACGCTCCAGAAGGACTCTCCATTGGTTCTTGTGTGACAGTGGGAGATCTTGCTTCTGGCTCTTTTTCTTCATCCAAATGTGTATCAAGGAAGGAAATAAGCATGTCTTCAAAGGTGACTTGTGATGGTTATTGTGTGTTAGCACCATCCTCCATGTCTATTGCCTCATTGGTTTCTTGATTGGTGTCCTCTATTGGTTCTTGTGTGACAATGGAGGGTTCCATCTCTGCTATTTCATTTACTTCCAGATCGTTTCCCTTCATTGGTTCTTATGTGTTAGTGTAGGGCTTAATTTCTAATGATTCATTTGTTTCTTGGTCGTCCTTCTAGTATTTTTAGGTTATATGTGTATCAATGATCCTGCATAGTTCCTTCCTCCTGCTAACTCTAATTGATTTTGATTGCATAGGGAATGGTTGTTAATTAGGTGGGGAATTTTTTAATTATGACAATAATAATGGTGGGTATGATAATGCAAGGTCACAAATATGATAATGATTGTGTAAGGTGTCGGTTATAGTAGAATGATAATAGAACACATGCCATTTAAAACTACTCATTACATATTCTTATGGAAACTCATACCTATCTCTTCTTACCTCATGTGATTGTATGAGCATGGTGTTGATGGAGTTGTAGTGATAGAAGATAGAGTAACATCAATGGGACTAACTATAATTGTAGAATTGTGTTGTTATTTCCGTCAACTGGAATTTCATTAGCAATGGTGTTCAAAAATGCGAGGTGCAAGTGGATTCGCAAGAACAGAAGTTGCAACGATGAAAATCAATCACTGACAATGTATTTTTATGGTTGGGAGATGAATTGTAGCATAGGCAATGGAGGGGAAGGTGTGGGTGGAAAGTGAGAAAAATGGAGTGAAGCTATGAGTAGAGTTGTAGCGATGTGAGTCATGGCAACGAAGCTACAACACTAATAGTGAAATGACTAAAACTTGTCTAGAGGGAAAAAATCATGGCTCAAGAGTTGTAGCGACACAATTGCAACACAATTGATGCATTATATGGTATTTTTTTGAGTCACAACATCGATGGTCCAGGGAAAAAGGTGGAAAGTGGGAATATGGACTGAGGTTGCAACAATAAGAGTTGTGGAAATGACTGCAACAATGAAATGGAAAGTGGGAATATGGAGTGAGGTTGCAACAATAAGAGTTGTGGAAATGACTGCAACAATGAAAGTGGACTAAGATTTGGTTGAAAAGGAACTTATGAGTTGTGTGGAAGGAACAAAGGTCGCAACAGAGTTGCAGCCAAGATAATGGGAGAAGGGAAATTGGTAAACTTGTGGGAGGATTGCAGGTGGAGTAGCAGTCAAGGGATTGGAAGGGGAGTTTGGAAAATGAATAGGGGAGGATGCAAATGAAGTATCACCCCAAAGGGAATGGGACAAAGGGTATGAATGAAATGGGTAATTTGAAAGAATAGGATTCACAGTAGTAGGAATATTTATGGAAACAAAAATAGTTGCGGCTGTTGGATATATTACACACTCACCTAGAATTAGTTTCCTAGGTTTGATAGTTCAATGTTGATAATGCTTAATATTCTCTCTAGAGAATATTCCCCCACAAAAGAGGATGTTCCTCTTCATTTAATATTCATTTATGCTTAGTTATACTAGTGGAAGTCACTCATGCATGGAAACCCGGGTTTTATCACCAGAAGTTTCATGTGTTTCTCTCACTTACACACGTGTGACTCAGTTAACTGGTGATTTCATGGATGAGTTAACTAGGACTAGGTGAAAGTTCACTCCAGTGTTTATATCTCTCTAGATCACTACTATGACCCATTAGTTATTCATGTATCCTATATCTATTGTAAATTATTCACTATTTGTGTGTGGAATACAAATAATAGAAATTCTTTCATTCTTCTCTCCATTTTTGTCTCCTTTCTTCATTCACCATTGCAAGTTGTGTATGTTTCATTTTTAGCTAGATATTTTGTGAAGGTATCTCAAAAAATATACATGGTATCATATCCCACAGGCCACTAGCAAGGATTGTCACTAGCACTCTTATGCAGGTACCGAAGACAGAATTGTTGGAGCAGGAAATTTTGGGAATTAAGCGCAGTAAGCAGGGAAAAGTGGGCCAAAGGGAACAATATGCATCGGAAAATAAGTAACATCAGCATGACAAAGCCCAAAGGAAGTAGCGCGTTGAGAAAGAAGGAAGTCAAAGAAAGGATAAATATCAACTGTGTGGAAGGCAGTTGGAATGTGGGCAAGTGGAGTCCACCTAGGGTTAGGATTTTGGATTCATAATGTAACGGTTTTAACCCATTTTGTAGTATAAATAATATGTATGAGGTATATTGAAGGATCATATTTTATTTGTGTGTCTTGGAGAGAGAATTTTGTGTCCTTTTTTAGAGAGAGAGCATCATAATTTTTGTTAGATTCTGTATTTTGATGAGAGTTATGGAGATTAGATGGATTTAATGCTAAGATGTAACTCAGGGCTAGGTCACAAGCTATGGAGCTTGGTGTGACACTATTCAGTCTCACACATCCTACGATGTAATGTGCACATCACTATTTTGATGAAGATGAAGAAATAAGAAGAAGATATTTGTGGATGTAGCCCTAGGGGGTGAGTCACGGTAAAACCCTGTGTTGTAATGTGTCTGAATTATTTTGTTAATTATGCAATTATGGTTAAATGGTTAGATGAATTAATGTGTTTATTTACAGCGCACACTAGAATATGTATGTAGAATGAATATTATGAATGAATGAAATAGTATATCTAATGAATGGTATGATAGAATGCATGTTTAAGTATAAATAGAAGTAAGAGAACAACCCCAACCCCTTCCATGACTACAGATGCTTGTATCCTATAGTTCCACGTAAACAATCTCGGGTGAGACTGTGTTTTTCATTATGTGTGCGGTGTATCCTTATGGTTTACCAGAAGGGATGATTGTGAAAAGGTTTTTACTGGAGAGCTAAGGTAGAACCCAGGTCAACCTATACGTCCAACAAATGGTTATGTTGTCGGATGGAACTCAAAAGGACAACTTGGAAGGGGTTTGGTGAAGAATATGTAGTGCTAGAAAGGGATGTTCAATCCATGGAATCATATGAAGCAAGAGATTGAAAGATCGGTAGAGACAAAGTAGTTGGAGTTCACGCAAAAAGATAATAAGGGTTCTAGGTATAAACTGATCCAGTACCCGTAGAGGTATGTGTTTACTGATTTGCATGAAGCATATTTCTGTTATTTTCCATAGTTATTACAGGAGTGGTTATTAAGGTTGAAGGATACCCATATGAATAATCATATTAGGCCAGTAGAGTGGGTTGTTGAAAATATTGCGTGACCCAAAGTGTTAATAACAAATTCATATGTGTAGTGGATTTCTGGTTAGATAGAATTACTGCAGGGTTTATCACTGAGTTTGCATTAGATACAGTGAATTCATATACTATTGCAAAGTAGTATTTCTTGAAGGGACATAGAGGTAGGTACATTAGGTATCTTTACACATCGATCAAGATCTTATTACATGATAAAGGTGCGATGGCCATGGAATCAGACAACTTGATCACTCTACGCGCATGGGGGAGTTAGGGGAAGCACTAAGGAAGATATGAGAAATGGAGAAGCCTCTAGAGAGTAGAAAGAAGGAGGAAGCAATGGACCCCATCATTATGGATGATGAAAATACCAAGGAAATCATAAGGAAATTAGATGTGACGTGCAACGGACGAACCTACAGTATAGGATGAATAACAAGAAGAAGGAAATAGTTGAGCGAGAGGGCTTGGAAAATGATGAGGAAGAGGTAGAGTATCTCCATGCCACATGACATATTGAGGATATATTGCATGCCACATAAGAGAGGAAAACTAGAGGTCATGGGTCCGGTTAAAAATAAGGCTCTCCATTCCAGATCCGAATTAGTGCAAAACCCACAACCCCAAGTGTGACTAAGACATCTAAAGAAGAATTTGTTAACCAACAAGTGATTAGTGGTAGAAGAATTTTTACAGGACGTGGGTCCAATGGAAACTCAAGAAGAATTACAAGTTAAACAAGCAGCAGCTAAGTATCTACACCACATGGAGGTGCTAGTTCATCAAATTTCACAATGGCAGGACAAGATCCAACTATTAGGTTACCATATTTTCGAGGGGATAGGTCAAATTATCCATAAAATAATTTATTTATCTGTGAGAAGATATGGGAAGTAAAGAAGATTATAGATGAAGATACAAAGGTTGTGCAGTTGGAAATCACATTCAGAGACCGTTCTTTAGACTAGTACATGGGTCTCACAACAAATAATCCAATGGGAACACCTACAACTGTAGCATAGCTGAAGAGGAAATTAATAAATGAATTTCATAAACCAATCTCAGAAGACCAGTTGTTATCACTAAAATTCCGTCCGCACATGGCGACAAGAACTCAGCATCGTCAAACAGGAATGAAGTCATTCATAGCACTGAATTAATTTCACAGCATTGCAAAAGGGTCAAAAACTATACAAAGTAACCAAAAATTGAAGGGCGCTTTATAGAAGTTGGGTGTGCGCGCATATGCGCGGAACAGGAATGTACAATGCGCACATGCGCGCACGACGCGCGGTTGTTGGCGCAAAAACCCGTGCACCTGCTAAACGGCGCATTTATGGAATTGGTCGGCCTCCCAACCACTAATGGATCAGCTCCCAAGCTGATTTGACTCCCAAATCTGAGNTGAATCCGCATGGTAGGCTGGTCAAAGACCTAATTAAGCCCTAAAGAGCCCCTTTTCACACCTCAAAGGGGTTACATAATCACCCAATGCTATGCTATATAAAGCCATGAAGAAACATCATTTTCTGAAGGAATTTCATGTAATGTTATGTTGCTTAGATTGTTTTAAGGACTCACTCCTTAACAATAACACATTAGCACCATTTCATTGAGCCATTCACCTCTCCATGGAGTGAATGTGCTTGGAGTTCTTTCACCATCATTCTCATTTTCTTATTGTAAGGAGAGAAAGTT